>PVHT021183705.1:27771304-27872640 GCA_004024745.2 Catagonus wagneri | reverse complement strand
GGGGGGGGGGGTGTCCCTCCTCGCTCTGCCCCAGGCAATGACAGGAAGGGGGGCCAGGTCCCTAGTTCCAGGTCCAGAGGTCAGCGCTGTCCCTCACTGTGGTTCTGAAGCCTTCCTGAGTGTAGGAAGGTGTCGTTGGCCCAGTTATCCTGTGACTCACTTCCAGCCCTGGGGCTGGAGCGGCTGCCGAGCGGGGGGCTCTCAGTGGAAACAAAGGGAGGGAAGCAGCAACGTCCACGTTTGGAGGCGGACACCCAGGCTTTGGGCCCCTGCCACCTCCGCCCCTTGCTGGGGATGGTGGCGGGTTCTCAGGGCCCAGTCCAGAGTAAACTAGGAGAGTTCGTAAAGTGGGCCAAAAGCAGCCCTAACATTTGGGGGACCCAGATATCCCAGCTTCTCTTGTCCACTGCAGACCCAGGGCAGCCACACCTCCCTGGGAAGCTTTGAGGGGAGGTTTGCCTGTCACTGGCTTCCGGTCCTTTGATGTGGCTTCTCTGGTTGGTACTGAGCTGTGAAGGGGGTTCCCCAGACTCTATGGCTTTTGATTCCTTCCCCAGCACGACCCATGCCAGCAAGGCCCTACAGCTTGGACTTCGGGGTTCTGAACCAGAGTCGGGGGTGGGCGTCCATTCTAAAGTTGTTGGGCTCCCCTGAGCTCTGCAAGTTACTGACATGCAGGACTCAGCAGCTGCACCCTGGAGCCCATCTCTGCAGTCAAAGCTCCCCTTGCGCTCTGCCTCACAGGCCCCATGTCCCCGGGCCTCTCCAGGCCCCTTGCTGCTCCTCCAGCACAGATGCCTTCTGCCTGAGCCTGGGATTCTTTCTGCTTGATATGCCCAGACCTTCCCACTCCTCTCTCCTCTCACCAGTTGCTCCCTGTCCTGCAAGGTTCAGCCTCCAAAACCATCCTGATGCCACTAGCTGGACTCTCCTAGCTTCTCTATCAAACTAAGCCCCTCAGCTCGACTTTCAGTCCTCTTCCAGCCCAGCCTTCTCTCGACTCCCAGCATTCTTGCTAAAGTAGGTTTCTTAGTTGTCCCCCAAACCTCTCACCTTCTCCAGACAGCCCTCCCTGACTGCCTCAGCACTGTCACTGCACACAGATCACCATTTACTCGCTCCTAATGAACTCTGTCACCTTTGCTCACATCCCTTATCACCTGATCTAGGGCAGGGCCCACAGGAGATGCTGATGGGTAGAGAGAAGCTCCTGGTGCCTGACTCCATGAATTCTCCCTTTTAATGTCCACCCCTGCCCCCTTCTGAGTTGTTCAGGAGCTGGCTCAGGCCTGGCCTGTTTGGAGAGCAGTTAACTTGGGCTCCCATTCAGCTCCTACCTGTCCCTGCCCAGGTGGAAAAGGGAGGGCCAGGCTTCAGCAGCTCACAGACACACCAGGCAGTTTGATGTCAAGTGCACTTTACTGGGCCCCTTGGCCTTCAAATGCTGTCCTCACTGAGCCTGGGGTGCCTCTTCCCCACACCGCCAGCTGCAGAGGAAGCGGGGTGGCCAGAGCGAGGGCACGTGGAGTGGCTCATTCTCCCGTTCTGAAGGGTCTTGGATGATGCTGGGTCATAGCTGCGTGCCTCTCCCTGCAGCCCCCATCCCATTCCAGTAGCTAGACCCTCCAGGAGACGCCCAGGCCTTCAGCATGGGAAGCTGGCTTCAAACCAGGCACCAGTTCCTGCTTCAAATGGGGCGGGGGCAATGGGGAGGCAGAGGGGCAGCAGCCAGAAGCCAGGCTGGCCCTTTCCATCAGGCCCAGAGAGGAGGTGCTGGCCGAAGTGGTGCAGTTCAGCCGAGTGAGGCTGGAGGGATGGTCCAAGCTTGACACGCCCCCGGCCACGGGTCACCAGTCCCGCTCAGCTGGCTCTCGGTAGGGCAGGCCTAAGAGGCTGAAGACATCCTGCTCGGTGGGGGTGGGCAGCGCCCGGCCGCGCCCCACCTTGAGGCCTTGGGCCCCCCGGACCACAGCCGTGCTGAGGGCATGCTCCGAGAGGCTCATGCCCTTGGTCTTGGCCAGCGCCCGCAGGGAGCGGTTGAAGTGGGCGGAGCCGGTGAAGTAGAGCAGCGCGCAGGCGAACTCGCTGTAGGGAACGACGATGATGTCCAGTCGTCGGTGCCGCCTCCCCGGCCCCGGGAGCTGGCACACGCCCAGGTACTTCTGCTGCTGGCCGTGCTGCTCCTGGCTCACCAAGTCATCCGTCAGGAACCCTGGCCCGACACAGGAGGGCTGCTGGGAGGCCGGGAGCCAGGCCCCGGGCCGGCCCCACCCCCCAGGCCTCTCCCCATCCTCCCGGGGTCCTCTCTTCCCTGCCCGTCCACTGATCTGCTGGGCCTGTGTCCTTTTCTGTAAGGGAGTAATTCCTCCCCCCCTGCCCTCTGGCGGCACAGAAAGATCAGCCGAGACACTCAGCCTGCAGGCACAGCTGAGCGCCTCTCGGGCGGTGCGGGGAACCGATGCATCTCTGGCCACGAGAGAGCAGCCGTCCCCTGCTTCCTGCCTGGGATTGAGAGGCTGTTCCTCCTGGGGGCCCCCCGCCCCTGCCCACCTGCCCACCCAGAGGCAGGGCTTATACCTCGCTGCCGGAGGCTGTCCAGGAGGCGGCTGAAGATGCCCCGGTGAGACCGGCCGTCCGGGTGGGTGAGCAGCACGTCCACGTCACCGCAGGTGGCCTTTCCCCGTCTGTACGAACCACAGGCCACGCACAGCAGCCCGGGGCTGAAGGCCTGAGCTGCTTCCCGGACCTGAGAAAGGGCAGCGAGGGGGTGAGGGCGGCGGGCCTCGAGCCCTGCAGCGAGCTCCTCTCCACGGCAGCATGGGGGCTTCCCTGACCTGGGGGCCAGCACGCCCCCCTTGGTGTCCCCCCGCCAATCCCTGGATCCGTGATCCAGCTGAGGGAAGGAGCCCCAAGGAACGGAGGCCAGAGCTCTATCCTGGGGAGTGGCAGTTCTCTGGCTGCACCAGGAAAGAGAAGAAAGTATGCTCCCAGCCCCGGGGGCGGCAGAGGAGAGACAGGAGAAAGGAGGTGGCGAGCTCGGTCTGCGGGGAGGCAGCAGAGGCACGCCTTCTCTGGGCTTCTGCCCCGACCCACGTGCCCAGGGCTCTGAGACTCCACTTAGGACAAAGGGCAGGTGCCACGAAGCCCTTGGCCAGGTCTCGGCAGCCCCTAGTTTCTTGGGATTTGGAGCCAAAGTCAGAGTGTGTGAGTTGGGGCTCGAGGCCTGGGCAGGTGGCTGGCAGGGTGCCCTGTGCCCTGGCTTGGGGGGAGACGGAGCCCAGAAATATAACTGCGCACGTAGGAGACGAAAGAGGAGAGAGCAAAGAGGGAGGCAATTCTGAGCCAATGTCTACAGCCGTACTTGGAGGACTTGCTGAGCCAGAGGGGACTGTCAGCTGAAGGATCGTCGCTCACTGACAGGGATAAGCCCATCAGCCCCACCCTAGAAGTGCTGAGGCCTTTCCTATGAAGATGGCCTCCCCGGCTCCACCCCGGGACCCTGAGATTGTCGGGGCCCTGGATGCCTCAATCCTCCTGACAGGCAGGCTCTGCTAATCCCTCAGCTCCCCTCTTGAGCTTCCCAAGAGGAAGGGGGGAGGCCTGGGATGAGTAAGCCCATCAAAACCTCCTAAGGCTGGAGCCTCTGAACGGGGAGAGGGGGCCAGGTGGGGAGCCGCCTCTGTTCCAGAGGGCCAGGGCTGGAGCCTTGCTGGGACATTCTCCGGGCCCAGACACCGTGGCTGAGTGGCAGGTCATCACTAGCCCTAAGGCCGGGTGATGGGTGGACAAAGGGGCTTGCCTGTCCATCCTACGCCGCCTCATAGTCATGTGGCCAGAGGAGGGCTGGGGGCTGATTTCAGCTAAGCTGGGCCCCAAGTGTCCAGGGAGTCCTACCCCATCAGAATCACAGCTCAAAGTGAGCAAAACCAGACCCTAATCTGAACGCCAACTATGATATATCTAACCCTAAATGTACCCCCATCTCCAACCAAGGTTTGATATGAAATTAATCCCTAACCCAACTCTAAACCAAACCCTAATCTTGGCCAGACCTGACTTCTAGGACAACCCCAAATCTTAACTGATCGAACACTAAGAAAACCATACTCCTAGCTCAGGCCTAACCTTAACTCTTTTTTTTTTTTTTTTTGCCTTTTGTCATTTTAGGGCTGCACCCGCGGCATGTGGAGGTTCCCAGGCTAGGGGTCTAATCGGAGCTACAGCTGCTGGCCTACACCACAACTACAGCAACGCAGGATCCGAGCCGTGTCTGAGACGCAACGCCAGATCCTTAACCCACTTAGCGATGCCAGGGATTGAACCCGCAACCTAGTCGGATTCATTAACCACTGAGCCACAACGGGAACTCCCTAACCTTAACTCTTGACGTGGCTTTTCTCTGACTCCCAACCTAATCCTTCCAGCGCTGTGCTTCTACATCAACTCTAACCCAAACCCTGAACCAGCCTCCGGTGGGGTGCAGAAGGTCATTTATGTGGAAAGAGATGTAAAACTCTGTATATTTTCAAAAATTGTGGAGAGAAAGGGTCCATAGTTTTCATTAGGTTCTCAAAGAAGTTTCTGAGTCAAAAAAATGTTAAGAACCTCTGCCCTGATCCACCCTAACCGAGCTCAGTTCAAATCCCAATACCCTCAAGGAGTTCTTTCTTTCTTTTTTTTTGGGTCTTTTTAGGGCCGCACCCATGGCATATGAAAGTTCCCACCCTAGGGGTCTAATCGGAGCCATAGCTGCTGGCCTACACCATAGCCACACAGCAACGCAGGGTCCAAGCCGCATCTGCGACCTATACCACAGCTCACGGCAATGCCGTATCCTTAACCCACTGAGTGAGGTCAGGGATCGAACCCGCATCCTTATGGATACGAGTTTGGTTTGTTAACCACTGAGCCATGACAGGAACTCCCCCTCAAGGAGTTCTGACCATAATCCATCTTTAATCTAGTCCTAACATTAACCCAGTCCTAACACCATTCTAGTGCCTAAGCCAGTGCTGACTGTGCCCAACACTGAGAACCGTAGCCCAGAGAGCCGGTGTTGTGGCCCCTCCCTACCAAAGCCACCCACCCCTCTGAACTTGCTCTTTCCCTGCTACTCCCAACCGCTGGTGGCCCGCAGCTTCCTCTGCCCGCTGGGCTGCCCTGTTGAGGGATCAGGAGTTCTTGGCCTTAGGCCAGGTCTTGACCTTACAGTAGGGCCTGGCTGTGCTCACTGCCTGGGACATCTGCTTACCGTCTGCTCGATCTCTGAGGCCTCCTCCCTGGGCATGCGGTCTAGGAAGTCATGGTAATGCTTTAGACCAATGGCCTGCTGGGTAGTCAGAGAGGCTTGTTTTCGGATATCTTCTAGGCTTCGGAAACCCTGAAAAAAACAAGCCAGATGGGAAGGCTGTGAGGATCCGGGACCAATGAAGAGGCAGTGAAAACACACAAACACACACACACACACGGCTTCCAACACCCGACCAACCCAGGAATTGGGTCTGTAATCAGCAGGACTCGGGAAAGGCAGGCAGCAGAGAAGACACACCCCAATCCAGCCCTGCCACAACCCTAAAACTGGCTCATGATTCTATCGTGCTGGGGGTGATTCTGGCCATGGCTGGGTTTGGGAACCATCGATCTGGATACTCAGCCCTAAGGCCTGGTCTTCTCAGGAGAAACACACTTCTTGTCTCTGCCTACACCACAGGTCAAGCCTCAGGGATAACAAGCAACAGGGCAGTTCTTGGAGCCAACAGAGGGATCGGCATGAGCCCTGGCCCCTTTGAAAAGTGGTTTTCCTATAGTCCGGGTTCATTCTCATCAGAGCACAAAGGTAAGAGAACTGCAGGACAGGAGCTCTGGGATACAGCGAAATTGAAGCAGGGGCTGGGACAGCATTTGACCTGTTGGTACCACAGCTGGGCAGTCTTGGTTCCAGCTCCCCAGATGTTGGAGAAGAGCTCTAAGACAGGCACGCTTTCGCTGATGTGATCCAGCTTCCTCAGGTGCCCACTCTCCAGGATCTCTAGGATCTTGTCAGCCATCCGCTTTCCAATCCCGGGGATAGCGCAGGCCTCCTAGAGGAAGAGGAGGCAGAGGAAGAAGGAAGGGTGTGCAGACGGGCGGGCAGAGCCAGTGGGGGAGGCTGACTGCTTTAGCAGGTGTCCCAGGAAAGGCCAGCCTGGACGGCTGGTAACGGGTAGTTGTGTAAAGCTTGGGTGCAGCTGAAGATAAGAGTTGGGGCAGAGTGGGCTGGACTTGTCTGCTGGTTCCCAGAGGAACAGAGGTCAGCACAGGAAGCAGCGGAAAGGCAGTAATGACAGGCAAGTCACCATCCCCATGGCAACAGTGGAGCTGACATTTACTGACACTTTACCCTGTACCAGAGCCTGCACCGCAGGGGTCATCTCAAGCAGTCCTCATGGGAACAGGTGCTTGCTACTATTCTTAGTCCCTTTTTACTGAGGAAACTGATGCTCAGAGGGTTTAAGTAACTTGGCTAAAGTCACATAGTTAGTGAGTGATGGGAACCAGAATTCAAACTCTGGTCTGTTGGCCTCCAGAGTCTAAATTGTTAAAAAAAAAAAAAAAAAAAAACTTTTTATTATGGAAAAAAAAAATCCAAAGTAGAGAGACTAGTCTAATGGGTCCCAAGTTCCCATCACCCAGCTTCTATAATTATCAAGATTTTGCCAATCTGCTTTCATTAAAATCCCTATTTTTTTTCTTTTGTACAAGTCCCAGAATCACAAAATCTTAACCACTCCACCTGATCCCCACTTGTGACTGGTGCCTCCACCAATCTCTGGCCAGTAAAGATAAGACCGCAGTTCCCCCATGTAACCTCCCCTGGCCCCCACGTACCTGGTAGGAGGTGACAGGCTTGTGGAAGCTCTTGAGGGCATTGATGGCTTTAGCATAGCCCAGGGCCCTCCACTTGTCTCCCTGAACACTGTAGGCTTTGGCCAGCACATCCAGCTTCTCTGTGATGTGGCAGTTGTGGTTGGTCGCCTTCTGGCTTGAGGGCTGTGCACAGACCCACTTATCCAGGCCCTTGGGGGCTGGGCTAGGCTCTCCATCTCCCTCAAGGGGGGTGGGGTAGCGGCCGCTGATCAGGGCTTCCAGATCCGCTGCACTAACTTGGGTCTCTTCCCCATCACTGGTGTCACCATCAGAGCCGGGCTTGAGGTAGGCAAGGAGAAGAGACATTAGGTTCAGGCCCTCCTTATTGCCTAAAAAGGGAAAGAACAATGGCTGCTCTTGGCAAGCCAAGAGCTGCTGCTGACTCAGTGGTCATTAAGTTCTAACCTTTGGGCATTTTTTAATATAAATTTTATTGGAGTATAGGTGACTTAAAATGTGTTGGTTTCAGGAGTACAGCAAAGTGAATCATACATACACACATATGCCCATTCTTTTTCAGATTCTTTCCCCATATAGACTAGCAGAGTATTGAATAGTTTCCGCCGAGCTATATAGTAGGTCCTGGTTACCAATCAATTTTGTGTATAATTGTGTGTATATGCCAGTCCCAACCTCCCAATCCCTCCCCTCAATGTTTCCCCTTTGGTAACCATAAGTTTGGTTTCAAAAAAAAAAGTTCAGGCCCTGCTTGAGGTAGGGGTTGAGTTTCCTAGTCAGATCCAAGAATGAACCTGGTCTTCTGCATCAGACTTGGGTCTCCTTCATTGTGGGGCTGTGTTCCCTTTGTCTTCCCCCAGTGCCCAGGCCTAGGATCCTCAGCGGTATGTGGCAGAAAAGGCTTGGGCAAATGCAGGAGTGATGAGTGCTGGGAAGAGCTTGGCTTCACAATAAAGACAGCCTTCCTCTCTCAGAGGCCTGGGAATTTCTGAACAACCACTAGGCTCTCCCTGTTTCTATGATCTGGTTCCCAGGCGAAAGGAGCTGTAGGGGCTGGGAGGCTCCTGACCTGAGCTTGGATGCTCGCAAACTCCTCTGCCCTCTTGGATGGAGATCCAGCTCTGGTGGGAGGAGGGGGAGGAGAGAGGGCTGTCCCGAGCTGGGCCTCGCCGGCTCCAGGGGAAGTAGAAGAGTCGTGGTCTGCCTTGCTGAGCGGTGCTTGATCCAGGTACCTGCAGGAATGGTGTTGGGAGGTTAAGACACCAAAAGTCTTGCCTTAGCTCTGCTTCCAATCCTTCTCTACTCTGAAATCTTTCTTTTTTTAATCTGTCCAATTAAGGCAATGAGAGTTATTTTTAATAACTCAAGAAGAGTGCTCAAGAAAATATTCGAGGAAAGACTAGGACCGGCCTACCTCTTGGGGATGAAGACGCTGAATCCTGCTGTGTCCACCAGCCTTCTCTCCTGCAGGCACAAGCTCAACCAGGCTGACTTCACCAGCTGAGCCCCTGCGGGCAGCCTGGGCAGTCTAAGGAGGCGGAGGGCTCGCTCACAGTCCATGCCTTCATCCACCACAATGTGAGTGACCCCTGGGGCCTGGGCAGGGCATAGCTGGCCACCATGCTGGATAATCTGCTTCTCAAAGAGTTCTGCTCGGGCTCGCCCAATGCCAGTGGGCACAACATGTGCCCGCACAGAGCTCAGCCACTCTGTGGAGGGGACATCCAGATGCCTACTGTCATACTTTAGGACATGATCCAAATGAACACTTCACAGTCCCTTTCCCCCAATCGTTTTCCTCCACCCGGACAGCCTGCCTTCTGGGGATTCCACTACAAGCATACAGTTAATCTCCTCATGGGCCATTACTTAATGGAAGGGGCAAGGGTTTTGATATGTCCTGTTCCCTGATGTAACCTAGAACAGTGCCTGGTACTGTAGGCACCACTGCATTGGATCATTTATTCTTTCAGCAACTATTAGGAGTTCCCCTTGTGGCTCAGTGGTAACAAACCCATCTAGTATCCATGAGGAGGCAGGTTTGATCCCTGGTCTTGCTCACTGGGTTAAGGATCCGGCATTGCTGTGAGCTGTGGCATAGGCCAGCAGCTGTAGTTCCAGTCCGACTCCTAGCTAGCCTGGGAACTTCCATATGCTGCACCTGCGGCTCTGAAAAAAAAGGAAACAAAATGTTAGTAGACACCTATTATGTATCAGGCACTGGCAAATCTCCTGCCATTGTAGGCCTCACAATCTAGTAATCCCACCCCCTCCCCCAGCCTACCATGTAAACTTTTGCCATCTATGTGTCAATTTAGCTACAAAATAGCATAACTCTGGGGACCTGAGAAGGATCCCCTCCCCCGGCCAGCAGACAATCTCATAAAGAACACAGGATTCTGCCAGTCATTTCCTTAGGGACCAAGGAGTATTTTTCTGATTGATGGAGGTCTCAACAAGTAGCCTGTCAAAGACTGGGAGCCAAGCCTAGTACAAGGCAGGTACAAACAAACCTGCAGGCTCCGGAAGGTCAGAGTCAGCTGTAATATCAGATTCTGGACATGAACTATATAGGAAACTTGAGGCTCAAGCACATGAGGGTTCAGAGGATGGGTCCACTCACCTCCTGCTTCTTCTCCATCTTCTCTCTTGGGAATCTTTGCAAGTGCTTTTGACGATGGACTAGTATGAATTTTCTTCCGCTTGGGAAATGCCTTCAGGATGCCCCTGGGGTCCATTGAGGTATGGCTGGTTTCTGGCCTTTCTGTTGGAGGGTTGCTCAGGGCAGCTGTCATGTGGAAACGCAGAAGTGAGGCTCCCCAATCTCTCTGACTGTGGAGGTGGGATGTGTACTGACTAGGCTTTGGGGGCAGTAGCCTAGTTCCCAGGAGTCTCCCAAAACCTAATTGAACTTGGGTGGTTTAGCCTAGCTCTACACTCTCTAGAGTTTTTCAAAGTCGGAGTACTGAGGGAAATGAGGGGAAGAGTGGAACTACTAGGAGAACTTTTGAGGGGTACAAAACGATATCATTTCTCAGGGGGTTGCTCTTAAGATTCAGTGTGCAGTGTCTGCTCCTGCTGCTTCCCACTTCCAAAGGGCTTTACTAAAACAGATGCCAGGCTAGGAATGGAACTACATCTTTAGTAAGGACTTGGACTGCCAAGAGGAGTGGGGACTGAGGAAACCTCCATGTAATCTTTATACCCATCACAGACCCACAGACGAAAAACCGGGGTGGGGGTGGCAGGTGGAGGTTAGAAGGCGGGGTGAGGGGAACGCTCTGCACCTGCCCTGGTCCTCTAGGCATGGGGGCGCACAGGCCCGCAGCTGTGGGGAGATGAACGACTGTAGCAGGTGTGGGGCGCCTTCTGGGAGTGGGGGGACTCTAGGCCTCACAGCTGGGTGTGATGAAGACCCCAGCAGGTGTGGGGCACTGCCCCGTACGCAGCTGGCGCGCGCCAGGGACTCCCAGCTGGGGGCCGGGGTGGGGCTTCCCTCCATTTCCCGGACTAAGTCCAGGTTGGGGTGAATTTCGGGCCTGATGGGTCACAGGTGGTGGGCACGAGTAAACTACTCACCAGAACAGCCAATGAGAGCGGATGAAGGGCGTGGGGGTTGGGCGGTGGGGGGGAGGAAAAAGCAAAAGCTCGGAACACCTTCCGGGGTAGCCGGAAGTGACCTTAGGCGGGACGTTGCCATGGCAGCGGCTAGGCACGCGACCGGGCGGAGGGAAGATGGCGGTGGCCGGCTGGCTGGAGAGTTTACGAGCGGCCGAGAAGACAGCGCTTTTGCAGGACGGTAACTCGAGGTCCCTCGCGAGCTCCCTTGTCCTTTTCCCCAGGGTCTGACCCTCTGTGCTGGCGCCTCTGGGAAGGGCCTTTGCCTGGGACGCCAGCCAGGCCGGGTCCTGCCGAGGAAATTGAGGCCCAAAGAGATGGCGTGACTGGGACGGGTGTCTCTGGACCCCTCTAGTTTTCTCTACACAAGCCTGCTCCGCTCTGAGTTCTGTTACTAATAATTTTACGTTCGTTGTCGTTTGCGCCTCACCGCTGTCCGGAGAGGCTGTTAATTTTTCACCGCATTACGGAAGAGGAAACCGAAATCGAAGATTTTAGACCAGCCCCAGCGGGGATCCCATGAACCTCAGTGAGGAGGTTCTGTTGCTGAAAACAACCCAGTGTCAGGCAGTACACCTGGGCTCTAGTTGACGACTCTAGACTCTGATAATTTAGTGGGCTCTCTAGTCGGCCTCTTGTTTAAACCTCACTTTCTTCATCTGTAAAATAAGGTGGATGGATTACCTCTGTTACTTCTAAGGTCCTTTCCAGCTGTAATGTTATGTTTATAAGCGAGCCTCTAAATTGGTCCCTGCATCTTTAAGGGAGACAAAGTAAGCCCCCACCCCCACCCCAGGGCTGGACTTGGAAGAAGTGGGCAAAGGGGTATGGAGTCCTGACTTTCTTTCTCCCACCTTAGGACTGGCCAGTGATTTAGGGTTCCTTCCTGGACCCACTTGGCAGCGAGAATGAATTAGGTCTGAGTTCCTGTAGCTTTCAGGAAACCAGCAGGGACTGACATCCACAGGCAGAGGCCAGTGAGGAAAGTGTGGAAATTGAAATCAGCTGGTCATTTGCTCACTGACTCACGCAGCATTTAGGGTTGCTTTTACTGTGTGTTAAGTTGTGTACTAGAGCAGATAGAAAAAGACATGTTGTCCCAGGAGGTCACAGAGTGGTCAGGAAAAGGAAATGTAAAATCAGAGAGTGTGTTAAATAGAGGTTGGACTCTTCTGTAAAATTCTGTGAGAGCACAAAGGTGAAAGTCATTATCTCTGAAGGAAAGCCTTGACAGAAGAGCTGATGTTTATGGGTCCTAACAGATGAATAGGTGTTTGCTGCATAGAGAAAGAGGGGTAGTTATCCCAGGAAGAAGGACGCATGTGTAAATGCACGAGGGTTTAGTGGGGCTGAAGCATTCACCTGATCAGTCATAATATCCCCTACACTGTGTCAGGTGTTAGGTGCTAGGATGCAAGCGTGAATAAAAGGTCCCTTTTCTCAAGGAGTGTTGAGGCAAAATGGTGGAGAATGAAGAGAGATGGCAGATAAATTGGGGTATGTTGTGATCTGCTATGCCAAGCTAAAGATTCCGAACATTATTTCATAGGACAGTGGTTTTTGTTTTTATAGTAAGACATCTGGGCCCTCCTAACCATTTTTAAGCCTACAGTTCTGTGGCATTAAGTAGATTTACACTGTTGTGTCATCATCACCACCATCCAGCTCTAAACCTTTTTCATTTTCTTCAACTGAAACTCTTTACCACTAAATACTAACTCCCCGGTCTCCCTGTCCTCAGCCTTTAGCAATCACCATTCTACTTTCCATCTTTATGAAATGATTATGGCTAGAACTTCATATAAGTGGAGTCATACATATTTGTCCTTTTGTGACTGGCTTATTTCATTCAGCATGATGTCTTAAGGGTTCATCCATGGTGTCAATTGTGTCAAAATTTCCTCCCTTTTTAAGGTTGAATAACATTCTTCCATTGTATGTATATCCCACGTTTTATTTATCCGTCGGTCTGTTGATGGACATTTGGGTTGCTTCCACTCTTTTAATTGTGAGTAATTACTGCTGTGAACACGGGTATACAAATATTTATCTGGAGTTTCCATCATGGCTCAGTGGTTAACAAATCCGACTAGGAACCATGAGGTTGCGGGTTCGATCCCTGGCCTCGCTCAGTGGGTTAAGGATCCGGTGTTGCTGTGAGCTGTGGTGTAGGTCGCAGATGCGGCTTGGATCCCTCATTGCCGTGGCTGTGGTGCAGGCCGGCGGCTACAACTCCAATTCGACCCCTAGCCTGGGAACCTCCATATGCCATGGGTGTGGCCCTTAGAAAAGGCAAAAAGACAAAAACCAGAAAACGCCACAAATATTTGAGTCCCTGCTTGGTCGCAGGACAGTGTTTAAACAAATATTTCATCAGCCAGGATTTTAAGGTTTTTTTTGTTAGTAACATCACAAACCAACATTGTTAGTCCCCCCCCAAAATCAAAACCACAAAAAACAACTAAATATGTGGATGTGTCTTGTCAAACCTCTCCTGTAGATTTACCCTCCTAATGTGTATGTGGGTGGCTACTGTCTTCCCATCAAGAATCACTTCTATTGGTAATGAGAACCCAATACACTTTTTCATAAATAATTTATGTTCATTGTGGAAATATAAAAAAAGTCACCCATAATCCTACCACCCAGAGATAATCACAGTTGACATTTTTGTGCAGAAATATATATTTTTCTGTGCATACACACACATATATATTTTTTCTTTCACCAAAATACCCTACTAATATGCTTAAAAATGTTTATATTCACATATATACGTATAGAATAAATATATTTTAGGATAAAGTATAGATAAATATTATATGATCTTGAGTAATAAGGGAGGATTTTCTAAGCACAACTTGTGGGTAAAAACCACAAGGGAAAAAATAATTGAAGTTATAGAAATCAAACACTTGTTTGGGAAAATCCACTTTAAATAATGTTAAAAGACAGTTGAAACTGAGAATATTTGCAACACATATGAGAGGTGCTTAATATATACAAAGCTCAATCAGATTAGTAAGAAAAAGGTAAGTACCCAAAGAAAATAGGCTAAGGCCCAAATAGGTAATTCACTAGTAACATGAGCAATAAATGCTTGGAACATGTTCAGCCTTGCAAATATTTAAAGCTGTGCAGATAGATACCCTAGTATGGTTATTAGAGCATGGATTTTGGCCTCAAATGAGTTTAAGCCTGTGTCCGTTATTTCCTAGACACATTTCTGTGTCTGTTATGTAAAGTTACATGACCTTTAAGTCTCAGTTTTTCTTATTTGTGAAATACAGGTGCTGGAGGCACATAATATTATTGTGAGATATATTTCAATGCAATAAAGCATGAAAAGTGTGTGGTCTGTAGTAAGTACTGTAGCCTGCACTTAAGATTGGACTCCAGGGGAGAAGAGGGTCAGCCAGACACCCTCAGCACCTTGGACCCCATTTCCTAACAGGGCAACCTCTTCCGGCTCTATGAGCCAAGAAAATGATTAAAGGTGGTATAACCTAGGGGCCTACTGAGGGGCCCTGCAAATCTGAGGGTGAGTTTCCTCAGAATATACCTTAGGAATGACTCAAGGGAACTATGTTTCAGGGGAGTGAGTGAACAGGGAAAAGGCGTGGTAGATCAGATACAGTCTCAAATTTTGGCTAGTGGCATCTTCAGCTGGTTAAGGGCCATTCATCAAGCATACATTGACTACCTATCAGACATTGGTCCTCTGTTGTTAGTCGCACTGAGGAGTGCACCTGTATCTACTTACCTATCTGTAAAAATAGGGGAAATTAGGGTGTTCCCGTGTGGCTTAGTGGCAACGGATCTGACTAGCATCCATGAGGACGTGAGTTCGACCCCTTGCCTTGCTCAGTGGGTTAAGGATCTGGCATTGCCATGATCTGTGGTGTATTTTGCAGATGTAGCTTGGGTCTGGCATTGCTGTGGCTGTGGCCAGCAGCTGCAGCTCTGATTTGACCCTTAACCTGGGAACCTCCATACACTGAGGGTGCAGGCCCAAAAAGACCAAAAAAAAAAAAAATAGGGAAAATTATATAGCCATTTTTAAGAAAATTGCTTAGGATTATACTGCGTAGGTGGAAGAGCCGGGCTAGGAGACATCCTTAGGTTCTTCCCTTGTTTTAATCAAAGTTGAATCAATATTCATTTATCCTTTCAATCAGTGTTAGTTGAGCTTCTAAAGTATGCCAAGTGCTATATTTAGTGTTAGGGAAACCTAGGTGAGGAGTAAAACTCTTATCTTAGTAGAAGAGACAGGCAATAATCAAATCGCACAAGTAGATTAAAATCATAACCAAGGTAAATGCCATGAAGAAAACACATGGAGACTAACATGTGGCTGTGTGATAGGAATGGCCTGGAGATGTGCAGAAGAAGGCAGAGTGACGGCACGGCTAGTGGCAGGCCTTGGTCAGGGAAACCCAGTTCAGATCCTGAGCACATAGGCTTGGTTTTAGGAACTAGGGAGAGAAAGAGAAATATAAAAAGATGCTTTAAAAAGCATCATACTGTGGAGTTCCCTGGTGGCCTAGTGGTTGAGGATCCAGTGTTGTTACTGCTGTGGCGTGTGTTTTATTCATGGCCCAGGAACTTCTGCATGCTACAGGTGTGGCCAAAAAAAAAAAAAAAAGGCATCATACTATGTGATAAATGCTCCACTATGGATATGAATAAAGCACTAAGGAGGCATAAATAAAAAGCAATGAATTTGCCAAGGTGGCTAGGGGTGATAGTTTAAGAAGACTTCCTAGTGGAAGTGACATTTGAGCTGGATTTTGAAGGGCAAGGAGGAATTCCACATTTGGGGAGAAGTCTGGAGCTATTGTTGGTAGAAGAATTGGCAGAGTGAAGGCATGTTCAGAGAAAGCTTAGAAAAGTAGTCGTCCCAGGACATGTCTTAAGGTAATGGCGGGCAATGGTTGACAAGTTCCTGGGAGGCTTTGGAAGTTCCCAAGCTAGGGGTCGAATCAGAGCTGTAGCTGCTGGCCTGCACCACAGCCCCAGCAACATGGGGGCAAAGCTGCGTCTGTGACCTACACCACAGCTCATAGTAACTCCAGCTCCTTAACCCACTGAGCGGGGCCAGAAATCGAACCCTTGTCCTCATGATACTAGTCAGGTTCATTACTGCTGAGCCACAACAGGAACGCCTGGGAAGGTTTTTTAATACCCCCAAGGCTGTTAATGTTTCCTAGAAAGATTCCTTGATCTGCAAGGCCCAAGGCAAGAGGAGGCTGGGGCTAAGGCATGCTCTGCTTTGTATCTAGGGAGAAGGAAGGTGCACTATTTGTTCCCAGATGGGAAGGAAATGGCCGAAGAATATGATGAGAAGACAGGTGAACTACTTGGTAAGTGACGTGGGTCCCAGCAGGCCCTCAGGAACATTGGGATGACCTAAGCACAGGTAAACACACCTAGCCGAGGCTTCAGGGAGGGGCCCAGCACCACACGTGGAAGCTCAGGGACACTGAGACCCTTGAGGCAAGATTGTTCCTGAGAGTAATCTGAGTTCAGGGCTGGACATTTGACCAGTAAACCTCACTCCAGCCCCAGACAAGTGAGAGAGTGAGTAATTCTTCTAAGGTGGAAATGCGGATGTAGAGAAACCCTTGGGGAAAAGAGAAGGTGGAGCTGGAAGTAAGCCTTATTGGCTGAGTAGTGGTAAGGGCAGCTGTCCCTGAAGTTTTCTCACTTGTTTTTTGTTTTGTTTTCTGAAGCCACACGAGGAACAAGCAAGTATATGAGGCAGGAGCTTCTGACTTTGCCTCCAAGGTGGCTCTATTAAATATGTCTCTCATCTTGGAGAATGTTGGGAGTCGGAGGTAGAAATGGTGATTTTTGTAGCATTGTCACTTTCATTCCTGTAGCTCTTTTCCTCTAAGGATAGGCTTGTGAATTAGGGGCTCCAGCTTGGATTTCTGAAAGTCATTTGATTTGTCCATTCTCCATTCTCAGGTATGCACGTCAGCATTAACTAACCTCCCAGAGCTAGTGGCTGGTTCTTTGACCCAGGGCCTGAGGTTGTCAGCAGTGGGAGTTGGTCTTTTTATTAAGTTTCACCTGAAATGCTAAGACCAATGATGGAATCATGGGCTGGGTTATTTTCTTGTCATTATTCTTGACTTTAATTTCTTCCTGGGCCTGATCGACAGGTAGTATTGGTGAGGGAATTTCTTTTTCCCTTTTTCTGACAGCTCATAAATGTCTGGAACCGACAACACAGATTACACTGGTTTGCATTCTCTTAGTCTCCAGTCTTAAAACGTGTGTCCTGCGCATGTTCAGTTGCAGAGTGAAGTGTTGATCCCTCCTTATTATGAGCTGCTTGGTCCCAATTGGTTTAGTCCAGTGCTATTAAAAATCTTGATGTGTTTAGCATATGACACTGATTTGGTGGAAACCAATACAGTAGTAATATCCTCACAATGCATTGTAATTTATAGCACTCCCAGGGGGTGACAGCCTTGGAATGTCTAAAAGGGGCGAGCTTATGAAAGCAGAGGTCACGTGGGCTGACCACCACCATCACCACGCCAGGGACGAGCTGCAGCTCCTCTCTCCCAGCCCCGCTTCTCCGCACAGAGCAAATAAAACAGCTATTGCTGCTCTGGTTGTAAAAGCAAACAAACAAATAAAACTCTGGCTTCTTAGTTATGCTTGGACATGAAATGAAAAAACAAGTCCAGGTTCCTGCATTTGTAGCAGCCCACATGAACCTGTCACTTTCCCTCATGGCAGGTGAAGCATAGACAGTGGCCTCCAAACTCCTTTTTCTTAAAAGCAGAAAGGAGGTTCATAGGAGAACACTGTTTGGCTAAAGTTTACCTAATATAATGCTATTAATACTGTGACTTTTATTGGGTGCTAAGTGCTTTCTTTACATGAATCCTCATTACAGCCTGATGTGGTAGGTATTGCTGTCTTCATTTTACAGTTAGAAAAGATGGAAGCTTCAAGTTGTACACTTGCTCAGAATCATGTAGCTATTTAGTTACAGAGCTAGGATTTAAGTAAACCTACATCTGTCTGATTAAGAGCCCATTCTTTAATCCACAACAACATGCTTTTGGGAGTTGAGAATATTTAATCCTGTTTGCTTTTCTTATTAAATTTTATTTTCCCCAGAATGACCCGAGTAGGGTCCAGTGAGAGCAGGACAGAAACTGGCAGAGAGGATCACCCCACTCAAACCCCTGGGCCCTTTGAACAGCTGATCTTTTTCTTACACATCTCCAACCACCCCACCCTGCCCCACCGCACCGCAACCAGCTTGCAAAATACTCCTCATTTTTAATTTTTAAGTATAAATAATTCCAGGGCCTAAGCTGACTTTCATTTGGGCATTCAATGAAGCAAAATATGGACAGGGTTTTTGTGGCCATAAATGGGAATAATTTCCATTTTTTCAGCTAATTATACAAATTGGATAATTGGCCAAACTGTTTTTCTGTTCAAAAAACCCAGAAAGTAATTTATGGAGAGAATTGCCAATAGTGCCTCTGTCTGGGTCGGAGCTCTTCCAGTTGGTGTTAATAAGCATAGTAGTATCATATTTTTTTTTTTTTCTACCCTCTCAATGCTATTCATTCCCACCCTGCACAATGAATGCTGTATGTGTATTCATAGAGGAAAAAAACTGAAGGGCCCCGTAACAATGATCGGAACATCAAACCAGCCCCAGAAGAACACAGCATGTCCAAGGGGGCAGAGGCTGAAGGGCAGGCCATCCCCCAGCGATTACATTCGGATTACCGGCTTAATCTGCTTTGGTATTTGACCGCCAGCCTAACCACCCCAGGCTGCATTTGGAGGATATTGAGCACTTTCATCCCCAAGCACTTCACCGGCTTTATAAATGACCCACTCGATTCCCTTCAGCCTCCTCAGGGATGGGACGTGGCAGCTGTTTAATAGCCACATAGCAATGTTGCAGTGTTTTAGGGCAGAAAAGAAGAATCCTGCATCCAGTTTAAGCTGCAGGGAGTATTTAGGAAAGGGGAATGTAATTATCCGCATTGGAAGTGGGCCAGGGCTTGGAGCTCGGGGGAAAGAGGCCTTTAGGACCTCTACTTTCCAGCCCACCTGAAAGATGGGGCCTCCTTTCAGCAGTCTGGAACATCAGCCTGCTTCCTGCTGATTTAGGAAAAAGGCCCCAGGCGCTGCCTCCTTCATATATTCCTCTTTACAGGGTCATTGAAAGTCTCCTTTCCAAGGACTGGCCCTGGCTCAGCTGGGAAGATATGACAGCGTCCCGGGGAGCTGCCTTGCACACACCAGTTTGGGTTTAACATATAATCAAATCAGAGTGACAGCAGGTGGAAACAGTCTTCTGTTGCTGCAGGAGCTGTCCTTGAGTTCAGGAACAAAGACAGGACAAGAAAGACAAGACAGAGTATGTATTTGCATGTGTGCATTCTTGCCCATGTCCATGGGAGAAATAACAAGGACTTCACCAAAATCACTTATTGTCATAAGGGAATGAGTAGGGAGACTTTCTTTGTGTTTTAACTAACAATTTAATCCCAGGTTTTTTGTTTGTTTTTAAAGTGAAACAGCCAAGGGTCCAAGTTTCTGTGATCTGAGTGGCTTTTAGGACAACAGTGAGGAAACTAGTAGCTGACTTTCCTCCTCCTTAGGGACTTACTCCTTGGAAAGGTTTCTGTTCAAAACTCAACATTCCTTGGATAAAAGAGTAGACAGGAAGTCGTGGGGTGGGAATCGCTTCTCTTGGCCACACTGGCATGTGCTTCAGGACATGCAGTTTAACAAGGCTGCCCCGATTGCAGGAGCGCCTCACTTATCTGGCCCCATACAGTGGGGTGTTTTTCATAAATTACATTTTCAAATAATTGAAGCGTTTTCTTTAAAGGCTAAAATATAAAAAAGAAATAGAGCTACTTAAAAAAAAAGCCTTTCTAAATATCATATGCTTATTGACTATATGTGGAATACAAGGTAGGCTTTTATTAATGATTTATTTTGTTTTTGCTTTTTTTCTTTTCTTCCTTTTTTTAATTTTTTATTTTTTGCTTTTTAGGGCTGTACCAGAGGCATGTGGAAGTTCCCAGATGGGGGGTCAAATCAGAGCTACAGCTGCCGGCCTATACCACAACCACGGCAATGCGGGATCCGAGCCACATCTTCAAGCTACACCTGACCTAACGCCAGATCCTTAACCCAGTGAGTGAGGCCAGCGTTCGAACCTGCGTCCTCACGGATACTAGTTGGATTCGTTTCTGCCATGCCACAACGGGAACTTCTAAGGATTCATATTCTGGTCTTGGAGTTAGGAGACCTGAATTTTAGCTGTGGCTTTTGCAAGTTAGTTTATCTCTCTGAGCCTTGGTAATTTTTCATACTCTCCCCTGGAGAGTGGTGGTAAGGATTGAAGGGGAGCAGGCAGGGAGGGAACACCATTTCTCATTTGGAAAGTACAGATATTGGACTAGATGCTTTCTAAAGGAACCTAATGACTGTGTTCTATTATGTCCCAGTCCCATCAGGGTCTGAGCATGCTTGTTTGCCCTCACACCAAACTGTCCCGCATGCTTTTTAGTTCTAACACTGCCCTCAGTTTGAGCTGGCCCATGATGCTGTTTTCAGTATCCTGGGAAAAATTAATTACCTGCCTTATTTTTTATACATGTCTGAGTGAGAATCGGGAGTGATCTCTCCTCCAGTACAGAGTGAGATACATGGATTGTGTCACAATAAGCTGCTGCTCAGAGGCATTTGTCACTTCTGAATTTGCAACTGTGACAGTGTCCCAGAAGTCTGGCTTCCAGTTAAGCGAGGTATTACGTGAGTAGATTTGGATGTACTCCTGGTCACAGTCCACTCACTTAAGAGAGTAGAAGTATTTGTGAGAAAAAAAAAAAAGTTGCCTATAAAGCATATTTCCAAGTTTTACTCTTCCTTATTAGTTTTCATTATAAACTTGGAAATGTGTTTCTAGGGAGAGTTTTTGGCCCTGAGACGTAATAAAATCACACTGCAGAATGCAACAGACCTTATAAAAGCACATATTCAAGGGAAAATTCTAATTTTACAGCACACTTTTGTGTTCAGCTTGTGTGCCTTACTTAGAGCAGTGAGGGTGTTAGGATTTGGCACAGCTGCCCAGAAGGTCTCAAAGAAACCCATCCTGAGAATCGCAGTGCAGCTTTCACCCCACCCCCGCCCCGGCCCAGAAAACGGAGCAACTGCGATAGGATGCCAGGCGCTTTCTGAGTTGTTTAGCTCCTTACAGCAGCTTCGGGAAGGCTGCTGGCCAGGAGTGACACTGGGGCTGCCCGTGGAAGACCCCTTGTGCTGTGGGGAGGGAAGGAACAGGAGGGTCGCGCTTGGAAAACGCCCCTGCGGCCCTGGGCATGTTGACAGTCACTGTGATGGCGCTGAGCGGGTTCCTGAGCATCTTGGCAGGGGCTTTCGGGTAATGTCTGCTGAACTCTTCTTTTCCCTTAGAAATTCCATAAGGCATGTGCCTTTGCTGAAAAAGAAAAGGCTTTCGCCAACATCTGGGTCGTAGGGCGTTCCTTGTGGTGCAGAGGGTTAAGGATCCAGCATTGTCACTGCTGTGGCTTGGGTCGCTGCTGTGGCACAGGTTCGATCCCCTTCCCAGGAACTTCCACATGCCACAAGCACAGCCAAAAAAGCAAAACAAAAACCATCTGGGTTATAAAATAAAATAGAAATTATTATTTGCATTATAAAAGGATGATTCCATGCTACAAAAAGTGCACATTAGCGCTCTCATAAGTAATGCATTTAAAATATGGTGTGTGCGTAAAATTTCCTGTAAATACAGCTCTGGGGCTATTTTAAGCCAGGTATATCTGCAGGTATATATGAAATGAGTGAATGTCTATATTTGGATTTTCTGCATCATGAGACAAATCTGCTTATCAGCTTTTACCCTCAATTCATTTTTCCTTTGCATGTTTTTTTAGAGGAAAAAATATATGTCAGCTCACTCTTTTAGGCGTCCACATTTTCTGTTACCAGTAGCTACCCTTTTCCTAACCTTCACATCCTCCCCGTGCTTGAAGTCACACCTGGGGGCATCTGAACTCTTCTTGGCACCTTGCAGAGCTTTGTTCCAATTCCTTTCATCTGCGTCCCCCAATTCCTTTTGATATGGGCTTTACAAGTTGTCTAATACTGAAATGCTCTCCTGAGATTTCCGAGGTAGTGAGGTCCCTGCTCAGATGGACAAAGCCAGTGTGAAGGCCTGCGGCTCCTACTTTTCTCCTGATCCAGTTACCTAATATGATGTCAATGATTCAGCAGAAAAGAGCAGGCCCTGTTCTACCCCCTAATCCCACTGCTTCCTTCTCTCTCCCCAGTGAGGAAGTGGCGTGTGAAGAGTGCCCTGGGAGCCCTGGGCCAGTGGCAGATTGAGGTGGGAGAGCCAGCAGTCCCAGGAGCAGGGATCCTGGGGCCTGAACTCATCACAGAAAGCAATGCCAACGTATGTCTCCCAGGTGTCTTGGGGAGGCTGTGGGAAGTGGGCTGCTGGCCCTCAAGGCCAGGCACCATCTCTTATTCACCTCTTCATCTCCGGTGTGCCCGCCTGGACACAGTGCTCTAGAAATATTTGCTTGAATAAATACCCAAAGGGTTTTGCTTGATGGTCCCAGGGCGAGGGCATCAGACTTAGGATGTCACAGTAATGGCAGCATCAGAGGGGAGCTGGGGGAGAAGCTGAGGGTCTCCCCTTGCGTGCCAGGTAGAACTTGGTGCAGGGGGAGCGATCCCTTCCTACCCCCTCCAGGAACAGTCCTCGATTTGGATTTGCCTTTTGCAGCCCATCTTTGTGCGCAAAGACACCAAGATGAGTTTCCAGTGGCGAATTCGAAACCTCCCATACCCGAAGGATGTCTACAGTGTCTCCGTGGACCAGAAGGAGCGCTGTGTCGTTGTCAAAACAACCAACAAAAAGTAAGTGGTGTGGTAGGCACCTGCCTGCTTGTGTATGAGCATGTGGTGGTGGGGTTTGACTGGGGTCAGGGCTTAGTCTACTCCCTACCGTGGAGGGCAGAGAAACCTCCTCTTCCACCTCACTGAGGCAGGAGGGCTGCACAAAAGCCCTATAGGCTAAATGCTGAAGGGCTTTCGCTCTTCAGGACCAGCTTGAATGTTATAATCCACTCCATCAGGGATTTGAACAAGAGTGTCTTGCCCAGTACTTGGCACGTACTAGGGCTCAGTAAATATTTGCTGAATAATGAGGGGATGAGGGAATCACCCAGCCAGTGACTTGTGATCTTGGGTGGTTCTGCTGTAAGGTTATCATGGCCTTGACCTCTGGCTGGATCCAGTCTATGATGAACTTGGTCTAGTAACATTACTGTCAGAGCTGGCAGGGAGCCGTGGCTTAGAAGGCACACTTGTCTGTCTGCAGTGGCAGTTACAGGACTTTTAAGTACTGGTGTGGGAACAGAAAACTTGATCCCTCCCTGGACTAAGGGACAGTGGGCTGGTGCTTTGGCCTCATGAAAGTCTCTTGCTTAAAGTCTCTTGCATTATGTTTCAAGAGAGATACTTCTTTTGCTCCTCTTTTCATGGTCTGTTGGGAGGACAAAATGTGGAGTTGAGGGGACTGAAGGTGATGAAGGTGGAGATATGATCCTGGCAGGGCTGCTTCTGGGCTGATCATCTTGGAAATGCATTGATCTCTTCTGGGTTTCTGGAGCTCTAGATTACAGGAGAAGAGAAGAGCCCTGTAACCACTTGGTCCTGACCTGGGCCAGATCGCAGGGACTGAGGGATTACAGTATAGGACCAACTCTCATGAAACAGATTTGGGCCATTGAGGTGCGAGGATTTATGAGTTACTGGTCCACATTGTATGAAGCCACCCAACATGTCCCTTGGGGTGCTGAGCTTAGGCCAGAGGTGCCCCCATCTATCCACTGATTAATAAGCAGTAAAGAGGACCCAGCTATTTGTCCATCTTATCCGGTGGTGTGGTGCCAGCCTCTCCTCCCATCTCCCTCAGATCCATGATGTCCAAGGGGAAGCAGCGTCGCTCCCACTCCCCTAGTGCAGCCCTGGAGTCTGCCCTCCTCTTATGACCCCCACACCCCGTCGCTTTGGCATGGTGAATGAGCAGGGAAGGGGTGGAGATGAATGAATTAATTTCAGGATTATTGCTGTACATGCAGCCAGCAGCCCCTGCAGTGGGCCTTGTCTATAAATATAAAGTCATAATAAGGGTTTGCGTTTATAAAGCACTTTGAGGCCCTCAGATAAAAGGCAGTTTATTCCCGTTATTGTTCTCATCATTAACAGGAGTCAGTGCCTAAAGTGGAATTTAGCAATGTCAGACAACAGAGAAATTGCCTTTAGGAAAACAAACTCTGTGCTTCAGCAAGCATTCCCTGGCGTAAGAGGCCTGGGGTCCAAACTAGGAACAAAAGTGCTTCTGATAGCACTTGAATCTGCAGCCCAGCAGTTTGTGGAGCTGGCTGCTGCCTCCCTTTTGTCCCCCAGAGGTCACTGTCGAATACAGATATCAAGCAGAAATGTGATTACCAGGGAGTGGAAGAAGAGAGGCTAGCTAGCTCACCAAAAAATTCATCTGCAGGCAGATCCTCTGGGTCCCATCTCCTGTGCGTATCCAGCCATAGGTGGCGCTGTTGGCCAGGCACTCCGAGGCCAGAGGCCCGCTCCTGTGCCCAAGGCAAAGGGGGAGACATTTTTTAACTGATGGGTGAGGCCAGGTGGGATGGGAGCAGTGCCCCTGGAGAGGGAAGAGACTGGGCCAGGGTTGGATTCCCACGCAGGAGAGAGGAGTATGTGACTGCCCGCTTGAGAGCCCACACTGAGATCTCGGGTCCGGTGGTCCAGCCTGGCTCAGCCACAGCCTTCCTAAGGATCTTCGGCTGGGCGGAAGGTGAGAGAGGCTGCCAAACGCTTAACCAGCTCCTTCCTGAGTCTCATGGCATTTTTATATTACACCTAGAGTAGTGACGTGCCCTATACCTTTACTACCCCTAAGTAAACAGAATTCAATGACTGTTCCTTTGAGCAGCATTTAACTTTTTCAAGATGCTTTATGATTATACCATCCAGTCATGGACAGGGTATATATTTTTACTCTTGTGCTATGTATTGATGATTATGTAACTGTATTTATGAAGTCAACACGATGAACTGACTTGCTGAAGGGATAGTAATAACTTTACTAACATAAAGTTAGTAATAGTTTCAGTGCCCAAGCCTCTGCAGTTTCCACCACACTGTGCCTTTCCTGATTGATATCCTTCACCTGGAGGTTCCATATCTGCCCTGGTTCTAATATTCTGGAACATAGTTACTAATAGAAGTCAGAGTTGCTTTGCTGTGCCTGTCTTGTCCGAGAAGAGCTGGGTTGGCCACTTTTCTTGAAGGAATTGACCCCAGTGTGTCATGTCCTTGGCCTCAGGTAATAGCGAGGGATCAGTCAGGAAAGGAAGAAAGTGGTTTTCCAGGATCCCATCGTGGTACCATCTGCTCCCAATAAGAGTGTTTACACAGAAGGTAGGCTCTTAGCCTCAGCCTAGAAGCTGGCAACTGTAAGTGGAATGAGCTAGGGTGCGGAGTAGGAAGATGTCAGCTTAAATCTGGCCTCTGCCGTGTATTAACTGTAGCATTTGCAGCAGGGTTTACTCACCTATCACAGGAGAATACTCATACACATGCCATAGATTGGGGAATTTGATAGAATTGTGTATTTACAAATACCCAGTGCCATGGCCGGTCTGAAGCAGGCCCTCAACAGTTCTTTGGAAATTGGAACCTGAAAAGAGCTTGGCTGATTTGACTTCAGTAATACTAACACTGTGGAAGTGTTCATAGGCATTGCTAGAAAAAAGAATTCTGAGGTCAAATAAGTTTAAGAAACTCTGGATTAAACAAGTTTCTCTTTGGTAGGACTTGTGAGAGCCTTTAGTGTGTGAACGTGCCTTATGACTAGACGGGGCTACTATAGGCCGGAATGACCAGTATGTCTGGAGGGTTGATGTTTAAGAAAGAAAACTTGTCAACTGATTTTTTTAAGGGACAGACTGTCTAGAGACTTCTCTGGAGCACTCTGGCCCAGCTTGTGTGCAGGTGTGCAGAGCACCTGCTAGAAATCTGTGGGGCATGGCCCATGTGACTCCACAGCCACTCTGCTTCTGCTTTCAGCCTCCTCCAGAGTTTCTCTCTGAAGGCCTGGCCTCTTGTTCCTGTTCTCAGGTCATTACAATGGAGAATGGGTTGGGAAGGGACTGCAGAGTGGGAAGAGGAGACAGTAGAGAGTGAGTGATGAGTATAGTGGGTCATTTCTGAAATAGCTGAAGGAGCTGTCCTTTTGGCACAGGTTGGAGAGAGGTAGCGTTGGTCTGTTCTGGTCCCTTTGGCAGTGGCTTAAAGTTCATCTCGGGCAGCTCCTTTATTTGAGAAAGGAATCTGAAGGAAGGAAGGAAGAAACCGAGGCCCAGAGTCTCAGGGCAGGGCCAGGGGTCCTCTTGAGAGCCTTTGCTTCCACAGACATCTTTTGAACATTTTTACATTCAGAAAGGAAGACCACTGTGTATTAGAGCAAGTGCCCAGGGGACCCGCAGGTGGCTGGATCCTGGGGGAGGCCACCCTCCATAGCCACGCCGTGCTTGGACAGATACAGGGAACCTAGACCAGGTGGTCTGCTTCTCTGAGATGAGAATGCAGAGAGGAGGGGCCAGGAGAAGTGGGGATTATTGCTGTGATAAGGGCCTCTCCATTTACTAGTTTTGTGGCTTGCGCAAGATACCTGGCTTTTCTGTGCCTCAGCTTTCTCTTCTATAAAAGAGGACAGCAGAAGCAAGCAACCTGAGGGGGTTATTTTGAGGATTCAGTGTATTGAACAGTGCTTGGCACGGGATAAGTTTTTGTGAATGTTACCTTTCACCATGTGGCTAAGACTGAGGATGGTAAGGGGAGATGAGAATGGAGGTTGCTGTGCATCAGCGAAGAGCCCAGGACCCCACCACTATAAGGGCTTAGCTTTCAGCAGAAACACACAGTCTGCTCAGGCAGCAATGTGGCTTTGTTTCTTCTTCATCCTTAAATCCCCAGCTCATAGCCCAAGATCTGGGACACAGTTTATGCCTGAGGAATGTTTGTGGCCTACCTAGGGCTGGCTGAGGCTCAGCATTCAGGACTTTTCCAGAAGCATGGTAGGGCCCTCTTAAGTCCAGGTGCTGGTGAGAAAGTCAAGTGTGGTTCCTCTCAGGGCAAAGCCCAAGGCCAGGGCTAGAGATAAGGGAGGGGCTGCTTCCTGAGGAGAGAAAGCAGATGCCCCGCACTCCCTTGAAGACTGCCCATCAGGAACCCTTGAGGAAGACTGTCTAACCCCAACCAATAAACTAAATCTATTAGAACAGACTCAGAACAGAGCTGAGCCTCCAGACCGACACTGCCTCGCGGCCTTGTGCAAGGCGATGGGGGCAGAACAGGGAGGGCGTGGCAGCCCACGCAGCTCAGCTTCCCTTTGATCTTGTCATCGCTGTTGAGGCCAAGTTGTGGGACTCTTTCCAGTCCTACCAACCCCACCTGGGGCATGTGGCTTGACAGTGCCCCTTTGAGGGTGCACAGGTGTGTCCCTGTCCGCCCTCTCCGACGCACAGCCAGGTAGGCAGAAAGGAGGTCCCCACGTTCCGCACAGCGAGGCCTTACACAGGCCCTGTAGATTAGGCTGAGCTGGGCTCGCCAGGCTCCTTCTCTCCCGGTTTGGCTTCTTATGTATATTTGCAGGGAAGATGTTAACACTTCCTAACAAGCCTTTGTGTTCATCTAATCTCTGCTGTTTAACCTTTGACTCCCCCTCTATTATCAGTGTCTGCCACCTTTGCTGGCCAGACCTAGGGCCCCAGGAAGAGCCCTCAGCCGGGGCTGGCTAGGAAGAGGATGAGGCCGACATTCCACCCGGGTTTGCAGGCAGATGGATCGCCTTTCCCTGGGGCAGAGCTTTGGAAAATAAAGCAAACTTGTGGTGCCATTAGCATCTCCCAGCCCCCACTCCTTTTGAACTGTCAGCCTTTAAGTAAACATTCTTTTCCTGCCATGGGTCCCAGCACCTTGGCGGGGAGTGGGGAACCTGGGAGGAGAGGGGCCCTCAGAGCCTCCACTAAACTGAGGGATTTGGGCAGGGAGAACAGGGCAGAAGTGCTGCATTGATGTCAGCTCTCTGAATCCTCAGGGCATCAGGGCTTTTGAAGTGGACTTGGGGCCGCTGTCACAGACCAGGCTCCTCTGAGGTATTAGAAGCCCTTCAGGCCCCACGCTTGAGTTTGTTTGTATGTGCCTGCAGCCCACACGACTGCAGCAGCAGCGATGCTGTGCCCGCGTGACAGGTCTGGCAGCCACTGGCCGAAGCCTAGGTCATACTTCCACCAGGGAAATTGCCTAACGGGCCTATTGTTAGAGATAAGGAGGCCATTCTTTGTGCTCTGGCATAGTAAGCACTGGACCAGCATCAGAGAACTTTAATCCTGACTCCACCGACAACTGGCTGTGAAGCCAGGCAGTTTCACCTCTCTGAGCCTGAGTTTGCTCTTCAGTAAAGGTCAGATTTCCTGCAAAGTCCAGTTACAGTCATTATGGGTTGGATGTTGCTATCTGGGTTGTTTTTGTTTTCCTTTTAACTAAAAGAAATTGCTAATCTCTGGACTGGCACCTGCATATGATGGGGTATGTGAAAAGGGGGGGAGTGGGGTCTCAGGGCCAGCAGAGTCCAGAACTGCAGAGACCTAACTTCCGTGAGGAGTCACATGGTTTGTTTTCTTAGGGAGATTTTTCCTTGTGCACGTACTTCCCCCTCTGGCCTACAAGCAGAGTCAAGCTAACAAGGTCTTCAAAGACCCCAAAGAGGAAAAGATAGCTGAGGCCTTCAGTGAAAGTGTATGTAAGTGGCAACTGTCGGTCTCCAGCTTTGGAGGAAAGCTCTAGATATCCTTTTTCCATTACTTGTTAGCACACATGTCCCATCTTCTTCTGGTGTACAGGAGGTGCGGCTTGCCCGAGCTACCCGTATCCCAGGAGGCTGATTCTGTGTGTCTTTGGGAGTCCTGAGCCTGGAGTATGAGTCAGTCTAACCCCTAGTCTCATCAAGAAATTATGACTGGCCCTGTTCTTCAACCGCTGGGCTGGCCATAAGGCTTTTCATTCTTTTCCTTCCGGGGCGTTCTAACTGGTTCTCTTCTTCCTCTTTGGCTGTGTAGAAGGTCTGGGAGAACTGTGTAGAAGCTTGGTGTCAGAGCGCCTGATGCCCAGCTGCTGTGGTCACCTTGTTGGGTGTCCCCATGGCCTCTTGATGTCCCCACAGGTACTACAAGAAGTTCTCCATTCCTGACCTAGACAGATACCAGCTACCTCTGGAGGACTCCTCGCTGAGCTTTGCTCATGCCAACTGCACCCTCATCATCTCAGTAAGATTCATTTGGACTGGCTTCTTGGCCACTATGTCAGGGAGTGGTTTCCTCTTCCCCTTAGCCCTTCTCATCCCATTGTTGCCGTCAGTTCCAGCCCTAACAACTTCTGGGGCGTCTTTGCTAGAGCCTCTGTGCTTCAGCCTGGGCTGAGCAGGTGGGGGCTCAGGGAGGATCCTCATTTTAAAATCACAGCTAGGAGTTCCCATCCTGGCTCAGTGGTTAACGAATGCGACTAGGAACCACGAGGTTGCGGGTTTGATCCCTGGCCTCGCTCAGTGGGTTAAGGATCACAGTGTTGCCATGAGCTGTGGTGCAGGTTGCAGATGCGGCTTGGATCCCGAGTTGCTGTGGCTGTGGTGTAGGCTGGCGGCTACAGCTCCGATTAGACCCCTAGCTTGGGAACCTCCACATGCTGCGAGTACAGCCTTAGAAAAGGCAAAAACACCAAAAAAATAAAAATAAATTCACAGCTAGAAGAGGGTAGAGGGTGACGGGGAGGGGTGGACTCCACAGAACTGGGGTTCTAGAAGGTCCAAAAGCCTACTCCCATCCAGCCATGTGACTTTGAGCAAGTCATTCAACTCTGTAGGCCTCAATTTCCTCATCTTTGAATAAAGGGGGCAGAAGGGGTCTTGAGCACGTGGCAGGGGGTGTGGGGAGGGGTAAAATGATTGAATCATGTCTTCTCCGTGGCTCCATCCACAGTACCACAAGCCAAAGGAGGTCCTGGCAGCTGAGTCAGAGCTGCAGAAGGAGCTGAAGAAGGTGAAGACAGCCCACAGCAGTGACGGGGACTGCAAGACCCAGTAGTAGAGCCCTGAGCCTACACATTCGGCGCTGAGAGTGGGTGAGGTTCTTCCTACAGACCTGTGAGACTTCGAGGCTTGGGCCCTTTTGGCCCAGGGCGGCCTCTTTTCTTCCAGCAGCTGTCCAGGCTCTGTAAGAACCAGGGCCTTCCTAGCCCCTCAGTCACGGTTTTTTCTCCTGAGTAAAGTCATTCTGAGTCACTATGGGTGCACTGCCCTCTTGCCCACTTCTGATGCTCCTGCCCCCAGGGAGGCTGCTGGTGATGACATTTCCTTCTCCTCTAGCCTAAGGACCTTCAGATGTAGAACCCTCCACATAAAGGAAGATGTAGACTTTCGATGGAAAAGAGGGTCGGGGAGTTCTGACCCCAGCAGGGCAGGATGTCTTCTCCAACCTGTGTGCATAAGCTCAGAGGAAAACTTGGCTGGAAGGGACCCTGTGCTACCTTAGCTTGCAGATCCTAAGATAAAGGTATGTGATGGAGAAGTTTTAAAAATGCAGAAATCAGAGTTCCTGGAGCCCAACTAGGATCCGTGAGGTTGTGGGTTCGATCCCTGGCCTTGCTCAGTGGGTTGGGGATCTGGCATTGCCATGAGCTGTGGTGTAGGTTGCAGATGTGGCTCTGATTCTGCGTTGCTGCGGCTGTGGTGTAGGGTGGCAGCTGCAGCTCTGATTCGACCCCTAGCCTGGGAACTTCCACATGGCATAGGGGGAAAAAAAAAGCAGAAGAGAAATCTTAGAAACAGCCCAGGCTCTTTAAGACATTATAAGTGTAGGAGTTCTCATCGTGGTGCAGCAGAAACGAATCTGACTAGGAACCATGAGGTTGTGGGTTCGATCCCTGGCCTCACTCAGTGGGTTAAGGATCCAGCGTTAATGTGAGTTGTGGTATAGGCTGCAGATATGGGTTGGATCTGGTGTTGCTTGGCTGTGGTGTAGACCAGTGGCTACGGCTCTGATTCGACCCCTAGCCTGGGAATCTCCTTATGCCACAGGGAGCCCTAAAAAGACAAAAAGACAAAAAAAAGACATTATAAATATAAAGCCAGCATGAGGGTTGCTGAGCAGTGGAGTGTCAGCAGGACCAAAGGGGTAGTGAGAAGAAAAGAAACCTTTGTGTTTTGGGACACTGAGCCGTGAGGCTGGTCTTAGCCTTTCCCTAGCAGGCCCAGCCCCAAGTTTAAATCTGTTCTTCCCTCTCCCTGGGATCTCCCGAGACAGTGAGGGACCAGATCTGTGAACAATCAAGCTTTATTTTTACAAAAATGAACTTTGTAGCATGTCTCAACAGCCAGCCTGAAGTTGGGGTGGCTCAGAACTCAGAACTGTGGGGTTCCCTTTGCCCTCTCTTGGTGTCAAAGTGAGACCAAGCCACAGTGCCCCAAAAATGAGTCCCCAGCCCGAGCCTGACCAAGGGTGGGGTGGAGATGGAGGCTGGAGCCACAAGGGACTCGGCAGTCTCCCTCCTCCTTCCAAGGGAAGGGGCAGGAAGAGACCCACTGGGAAGGCTGGAGCACCCGGCCTCACTCTTGAGCTGAGCTGGCCTGGCTCTGAGAAGAGGTGGGCGTCTCCAGACCCCATCCTTGCTCTGGCCAACAGGGAAGCAAGGCCTAGCCGGGTTCAGCTGTGTTCTCCTGAAGGAGCAGGTCCCCGCTCTCCAGCTGGTTCCTGGCGGGGGTGGGGGTGGCGGGGGAGCTATGCGCCTGGTATCCCAGTGGCATACCAGGAGTCAGCAGCCTTTATCTTAAGGTGCCCGAGCACCCTGGTCACAGATCTAGGGACCCAGGCGTGGTGGGATTCGGGAAGGAGGTATCACTGTACCTTCTAGGCAGGAGAGGTCCCTGAGTAGCTGGCTTCCCTGGCCCACAGGCTGGGATGGCCCTGTCATGGGTTTTGAAAGTCCAGGACGTGGAGGTTGTAAGACAGCGCAGCGTAGAGATGCTTGGTGGTGAAGCGCAGGCAGTACACGGGACTGCTGAGGGGGGTCGACGTCAGCGGGAAGGCCTGTACGGAAGGGATAATTGGGAGCTGGGGGGCCTGAGCCCAGGATTCCCAGCCCCAGTGCCACGGGACAGGGGCCATTGTGGGCTTTCTCTCTGGCACCCTGGAGGCATGTGGTGGGTGGGATGCTTACATGTAGGCAGGCCCTTTGGCGCCGGTCCCACAGCCGCACGACGCCGTAGTGGGAGGAGCCAGTAGCTAGCAGGTGGTTCCCGTCCGTCTGCAGGCAGTACAGGGTGCTGTCGTGCGGCTCCTCCCACGCCATGACACACTTCCTGTCCAGGAGGACGACATGCAGGGGGAGGTTTGGGGGTGCCCTCCACCTCCACCCCAGCACCCCCAGGGGCCTTAGCGAGCCATTGTAGCCAGGAGAGAAAGATGCCGAATCATGCAATTCGTTAAAATTCTGCAGACTTGGTGGGGGAAGCCTCCTCAGTAAAGCTCTTTCTCATGAAGCCCAGTCAGGTTCTGCCTCATTTGTACATCCCATAGCTACTACGTGTCACTGGAATTAACAGGCAGGAAAGGCCTCAAGAAAGGTGGGACAGAATGCTGAGGGACAGCACCCTGTGACTCCCAAGACTCTTATCAGGGCCTGGTAGATGTGGGCCCCCAGGCTACAGCACCAGGGCTGCCAAAGTGGGGAGTCCCAGCGCGATCTGACCTGCTGATCACTGCTCTCTACCAGCCCCTGATGTGGGGTCTGTCCCTCACCCTTGGGCCTGCCGGGACTGGGGTTCCTACCACCTGCCCTCCTGCCCGCACACTCACCGGATGCTGGTGCGGAGGTCCCAGTAGCGAACGTAGGTGTCATAGCCACAGGACAGGAGTGTGGAAGGGGACTCGTACATGACGTCCAGCACCCCGGCCCCTGGGGGAAAGTCACTGCCCAGGTGTGTCATCAGCTGCCCACTGGGGAGAGAGGAAGGCAGAGGATGAGAGGCTGCCCCGCCTTGGACCACACACACTTTTTTAACCTTTAAATGGCATCGATCCCTGGGGAAACGTAGCTCTTCTTCCTGGGCTGGAATTAGACTCCCTTAGGAAGGGTGCCAAGGGAGAAGAGGGCCTAGACTCCCTCCCGCTCCCACAGTGAAGGCCTCCTTCGGCCACCAGCAGCCCCTCTGTCACACCTGCACGCTGGCTGCCTTACTGCCCAGCCACTCCTCAGGACGATGAATGGGCCCTGCTGAAGGGGTCGCCCCCTGCCCCACTTAGTTACTTTATACTCCTTGATCCTGCAGGTCATGCAGTTCTGAGCTGCCCGAGTCCAATGCCTTAATTCCTGCCTGTAATCTGGGGCTCAAACCTCATTGGGGATAAAGACCACACAAAGGGAGAAGGGGAGTCCTAGGAGATGTTAAAACAAGTAAACACCTTTGTGTCTGGAGAGAGAAATTGCTGAGAAAGCAGCTTAGCGGGCTGGTCCCTGGTGTTCCTGGCCTGGCTGGCCCCCGGCCCGAGACTAGCACGCCTCTATGATCACAGCCCCCAGCCTGCTGGGCTCCAGCTTTGCTTCCCCCACCCTCGCCCCTCCCGGTGGCTGAGAGCAGATTACTGAGAATAACAATTTCTTTGTGACTGTGTAATTCCCTCCGTGACCGCGGCAGTGGGCAGACCCCTCGCCCTGATGCCAGACGCCTAGCAACCACGTAGGGGGGCCTCCTGACCCTAGCAACTACCCTTCAACATCAAGTGTACCCGCTAATCCCTGTGAGGGGATGGGTAGAAGCGGTGAGTCTCTGCAGAATGACTGAGGAGGATGAAGGGGGCACGCTCCAGGCCCAATCCCTCAGCTTCACCTAAGAGATGCTGGGCTCTCCTGGATGGCATGACTGGGCCATGGACACCCAGGTAAGAAGCCCAGCATGGGGCATGGAGGCCTTCATGGCCTCACCAGCCCAGCTTTGGCCCAAGCAGTGTTCACCAAAAACCGTGAGGCAGACAGGCTGCCAGCGCGTATGATGTGGAGCTCAGACTCTGACCTGCAACCTCCCTTCTCTCAGTGGAGCTGCTGTCCTCCCTGAAGGCTGAGGGAATAAAGGAGGAGGTTCTGTTCCACCCACTCTTTCTTCCCCCCGTGAGCCCTGGGCAGTGAGGGGACCCCCGGCCGGCAGCACTGTGGCCGTTCAGTTGGGGCAGCATGGGAGTAGGCCTTAAGTCAGCACCCCTGCCTCTTTCCCGAGGGTATAAGATAAGTCTCTGTGCTGAGGCATCAGACAGGAAACCTTCTCCCTGGATCAGCATCTCCTGGAGTTCACTGACCTCAGCTCCCGAGAAGTCCTGCCTTGCCAGCTGGGCCACAAGCTGTGATTCACCACCCTGGGCAGGCCAGAGCCCTGAGAAGTTTGGGGGTCATATTCTTTCTCTTTCTGTCTCAGTCCTTCTCTTGTCCACTTGGTAGGGGCTGTTTTGCACCATCGTTTCCCTCCTTCCAGATTTGGGGGCCCTGCCCCCTCCATTAACGAGGCCTCCAGGAATGAGTGCCTTCAGGAATGGCTCCCCTTTAATCTATAGAGTAATTTCACGTTTGTCTGTTTGAAATAGAAGATGAAAGGCAGTGGAGGTTGGGGGCGTGAAGCCCAGCATGGCTCTACCTGCCCACCCCGGTCCCAGGGTTCACAAAGAAGGAGAGCTGGGCACCTATGAACTGAATGTTGGCAGCAATAGGGCCACACCCAGACTGGTTGCCAACCTGGGTCCCGGCGTCTGAGTCACCACTGGAAAGTGTCATGCCACAGTGCCTGCACTAAGAAACACAGAGCCCCACCCTCTGAGGAGACCCAAGGGCCAAGTGAGCATGAGCGCTTGGAGGCCAGGACAAGCCCCAAAGCCCCTATCTGCCAGCCCGGCCTGGCCAGGGTCTGAGGAGTTCGGGTTCTCTGATTCTCTGAAACGGCCACACACACTTTAAATGGGCCAATAAAAAGATACAGTTTCTTTGCCTCTGGGCCTGGGACCCTCGAGACTCTGCTGTGCAGTGCCTGTGAGGTTAAGTTCAGAGCATAAACTGACACACAGGCTCTGGGAAATGGCCCGTCTCTTCAACTAGCGGCCCAGTGGTGCCATAGGAACCCTGCTGGGGCTTTGATTTGGGAAAACAAACAGAAATGGCACCGTGGCCCCCACCCCAGGACCAATTTAACTAGAAAACTCTAGCTCAACTGCTCTGGTGGAAGGAGCAAGATCAGCCCAACAATAGCCCCAAACTTTGGGGGGAAGGGGGACAAAACAAGCTGTCTTGTCTCCTCAGCCCCTCCTCCCAGGTTCCTTTTCTTACTGCAAGTGTGTTCTTGTAAAAACGATTAGATTGCAATTTGTATAACATGGTGACCCCCAAATTCAGACGTTTCACCCCTTTTCTCTGGAAAGAATGTTAAGAATGCTTCTCGGCCTCTCACTGTGGGGGGGCGCGTGGTGGGGGTACAGAGCTTTGGCTGTCGCACAACTTGTGTGGGAAAGGGGCTGCCGCTCAGAGCCTCAGGCCAAGACGGGAGCAAGGGCCAGGTCTGTCACTATAGAAGGCCAGACAAAAAGTTCACTCCCTTGCAACTCCTGTGCACAAAGCCCGGGCCTCCGGGAGCCACTGAGGGCTGGGGGGCCTCCTCCCCAGCCTCCTCCTAGCCTGACTCCAGCAATTCTCTCGACCCAGGGAAAGATAAAGACAGATGGGGCCGCCCCTGTGAGCCTGATGAATGAGACCCAGGCTGGGGAGGGCAGGCTGCCTGAAGGAGACCTGTTCCCGAGGCCTGACTGTGTGTGGCTTCCCCGGGAGAACCCAGAGTACCTGGACAGGAAAAGCAGGCAGAGTGCAGCCTCACCCCAGGGCCCCTTGAGGAGAGGACCGGGTGAGGGAATCAGGTCTCCCTGGCCCAGGCCCCCTGCTGCCCAGGCCCCTCCACTGAAGCTGGGGGGAAGTGGGAGGACAGGGACTGCCTGACTCCTCAGCAGGGAGGAAATTCAAATAGCCTGACCCCCATCCCCACCTTTGTGGGGACAGCCAGCTGGAGGTAGGTGCTGGCCTTGAAGACCCAGATGCCCTGTCCAAGCACCAGGCTCGAGTTGGGCACAGAGGTGCAGTCCCTGGAAGCCCCCCAGTGCCCCATCCCCCAGTCTGGGCACTGCCGACCAGGGAATCCTGGTGCCCTGCTTCACTCCCTCCGAGTTCCCTCACCCAGGCCTCCATGCGCAGCCTAAGCTCCCAGCGGGAGCTGTGACCCATAGAAAATCCTCCTGTGCTAACGTGCCCTGAGGTGAGAGATCCCGGGCGCCACCTCCTCACCCCTACCTAACAATGCCCATGGCCCCTACACCATTTACAGTCACTGTTAATACACTGGATTTGAAGTTCCCATCGTGGCTCAGTGGAAACAAATCCGACTAGGAACCATGAGGTTGCGGGTTCGATCCCCAGCCTTGCTCAGGGGGTTAAGGATCCGGCATTGCCGTGAGCTGTGGTGTAGGTTGCAGACGTGGCTTGGCTCCTGTGTTGCTGTGGCTGCGGTGTAGGCCAGTGGCTACAGCTCTGATTAGACCCCTAGCCTGGGAACCTCCACAAGCCGCAGGTATGGCCCTAAAATGACAAAAAGGCAAAAAACAAAAAACACAAAACACTGGGTTCCTGATGATGCTCCCTGGAGATTCTATGGGTGCCACTCCTGCTGTTTGGGTGTGAGGACACCCCATACGGCACGTGTAGCTACAAAACTGCAACACAATGGCTTTTGGAGAAAAAGGATAAAAGGGTGACACACAGTCTACCTTCCTCCATCTCTGTCTGTAGGGAACAGATGGCCTAAAGGGGTAAGCTGGCCCAACGTGATCACTAAGAGAAGGGGAGGTTTTTCCTTCTTTAGTCCCACCTCATCCTTCCCACTCTTCCTTTCTTTGATCAGTAACCATTTACCGAGCATCTTCTGTATACAAAGCATTGTGCCTAACAGAAACTGCAGGGACATGCGAGATGAGCCTTTGAAGGAGACACCGTCCCTTCCTCAAGGAGTTTTCAATCCAGGGAGGGAGAGAAGTCTGCCATCTGTCCAACTAACAATACAAGGTGTGGCTGGGTGGGTATCAGAAGAGCGATGAAAGGGAGTTTTATGAGAGAACATTTCTTCAGAGAGTGACAGGATTGCCAGGCAATGACGGGAGAGGGGGGATGACTCAGGTGAAGGCCCAGCGACAAAAGAGATGCAGGGCTCAGGCACCTGGTTGGGCTGGAGGTGTGGGGATGTGAGGGAATGAGCTGGTGGGACCTGGCTCCCTGACGGTGGGCCGGCGGCACTAGATGCTCAGCCAGCATGAGAGCTGGGAGGCTCTGGAGCAGGGAGTGGTGGGCCTCTGGTGGGGAGGGTGAGAGGACTGAGGAGGCAGCCAGGTCCCAGATGTATCCACAGAGCGGTGGAGGACAGAAGGCCACAGAAGCTTCTGCCCAGCCATGCCAGGTGAGGGGGAAGGGCCCTTCCCAAGCACAGGCCCCTCACATGCACGTGTGTGTGTGTGGGTGTGTGTGTGCACAGCCCCAGCACCCGCCGTGCACACGTGTTCAGACATAATGGCTCAAAGGCCAGGCGGCCAGGCAGCCACTTTGTACTGCTAACAAGGGGACCGTAATTACAGGAAGGGGCAGCCGGGCAGATAAAAGGATACAAAATTTCAACATCTGTTGCCATAAAGGGATAAGGAGAAGTGAAACGCAAAGTATCAGTTTGGTGTCAGCAGGCAGAGAGCCAATTTCAAAGAGTTCAGGGGGACAGAGAGGACAAGAAAGAAAAAGGAAAGGGGTGGAGGGAAAGAGAGAGAAATTACAGGGTTCCTTAAAGAGGTAAAGAAAAAAGAAAATGAAAAAAGCTGTCAGTAATACTTTCAAAGGAGAAGGCAGATACTTTAAAGAGGGGCGATTCCCGTAATCACCCTGACGGAGGGCCAGCCCCCTTTCCCCCACCCCAGGTGGAGGTGGAGGCCGGGGACAGAGACAAAGCCACACCTGGGTGGGATGGGCACTGCTGATGCCCTCGGAGTGGCCCGGCCTACACTCAGGACCGGTTCCTTCTGGAGGTGGTTGGAAAGGGCCATAGCTAGGCACCCCTTGTCTCCAAATGCTCTTAGGTGCTGTGACGTGTATCTCCTGTGCTCAGTCCTAAGATAAGTTCCCGGCCCTAAGGGGAGCTATACTAGGCCCCACAGTGGCTAACAAGGTGGCTCTGTGAATGCTCTAGGGGCCACCAACTGCAGCCTCAGGGGTGAGGATCAGGGAGGGCTTAGTGGGGGAGGTACTGCTTATACTGAAGAGTGAGCAGGGTTGGAGCAGGCAGGGAAGGGGAGATTGCAGGCAAGGGGTCAGCTAGAGCAGAGGCTCAGAGGGGAAAATAAGGTAGCTGTCAGAATATGTGAGAAGCTTCTCTGTCCCTGCCTTTGTTGAAAAAGAGGAAAGTGAAGGGCTTTAGGTTGGAAGTGGAGGAGTAATGGGGGACCGGGGATGATGCTGACCAGAAGGCGAGGGGGAGATGAGGCAGGGCCTGCAGGGGCCATGCGTATGGTCACACATACAGGGCAGTGCAGTACTGAGCTGAGGACTCAGTCCCTCCATGTGGTAGGAGCAGCCGAGTTGCCAAAACCCACCCCTACCCAGTAGTCTCCATGCTGGCTTAGGGCTGTGGGCAGACCCACTGTGACATCTCCAAAGCTGAGATCACAGGCCTCTCCATCCTGGTGTCCGCTGCCCCTGGGGTTGCTCGTTGTGCCCTAGTCTCAGGGCATCAATGCTAGATCCAGCTCAAATGCACCTTGGCAGAAAAGATAAAACCCATAGCAAGGGCAAACCCACAGGGAGGTGTGTGTGTGATGTCAGGCTAGTCACCCCACACAGCCCGGGCCTTCCAGCAGCGGGAGGTGTGCCCCACACAGACACCACCTTCCCTGGGGCCGAGCCAAGGGCCTAGCCGGCAATACAGCAGCGGCTGGCTACCGGCACAGTCTCTCAGGATAGAGCCCTTGGAGGCCGGAGAGTGGGCCTGAAGACCATCTACCCTCAGAAACAGGAACACTAGCATGTTCAGGTTGGGTGAAGGACTTCGTCTTTCTTTTTATCCGGTTTAGACAGGTTAGAAATCCCGTCCTGGGGCCCAGCCCACGGTCCCCAGCTCCCGGAGTGAGAAAGGCAGAAGAGGAGGGAAAGGGGAAGAGCCAAGCTCCACGCCATCTAGGCAACGACTCTGTGCCCATGACTGCTCCCTGACCCGTGTGCTCCAGCCAGCACCTCCCGCCTCCCTAACCCCAAAGGAGAAGAGTCTCCAAGAATCCTGATGAACAAAGAGTTGAGGGAGCCATGGTGACCTTGAAAGAGGTCCTCAAGCACTGTGAAAAGCAGCCCAGAGTGTCTGAAGAATGGTACCTGAGAGGCATGGATGAGGGTGCGCTGGCGCCCAAGAGGGCACCTATATACCTCTGGGGTTAATGTCTCAGCCCCCACCTCAGCCTGAGGGCGGCCTCTGGAGGGGGGATGCTCAGAGCAAAACTGCCCCTCCACTCCTCCTCCCCCCAGGTCGCAGCAGACACATGAAAGAGAAAATCCCAGCATTCCTCAGGTTTCAGCAGTGACAGGTTAAAAACAAAGAATCCTCCCAGCACCACACTCTCTGCCACTGAGTCCTGCCGGCAGTGCTACTCCTCCTTCCAGGCTGGCCTGTCAGTCAGGCTTTGGCGTTATTGAAAGATCAAACTCTGTCCTGCCTGTTCATTACCGTAATCCTGTTTTCTACATGGCTTTATTATCTGCTTGGGCTTCTCCAGGAAAGACAGCTACAGATAGTCGTCCTGTCCATCCGCTTCTTCCCACCAAAAGTGGGTGCCTCCACCAGGGCATCTTTCCCTTGGTCCCTACACCACGTGTCTTCTAAGCTTCCCTGGGGATGGAAGAGATGTTTAAGCAAGACCTGGCTCCTCTCAGTGGTGAGGATGGGAGTCTGGGAGCTAGAGAGAAGGCAAAGGCGTGGTGCCCAGGGCAGCCTTGCTTCAGGCAGGCCAGAGGGTACCATGGCTGTTTTTGTCTGGCTCCAGTGAGAACTGAGGCTGTAGCTGTCTTGTGCCCATTCTCATTTGGGTCCCTTCTGGGTTCTCTTAAGACCCAGTGTTTGGGGTTAGATGGAGGCCTAGGGATTTCATAAGAGAATGCTTTTGAAGGAGCTGGTGCCTTATAACTCCATCCTGACCTTAAATCTGTGCCCAAAAGCACCCCCACCAAGGTAACCACAGGCAGAAGAGGCCAAAGACTGCTCAACCTTTTAGATAAAGCTGGGCCATGATGAGGTGGTGCGCACCCCACCCCCACCCCAACTTGTCCACCCTCCCAGGCCTAGGTCAGTGATGATGCTGAGCACAAGGTCCAGCTACTAAAGAAAACCAGCCTTCAACTAAAAACAGAACTACCATTTGATCCAGCAATCCCACTTGTGAGCATGTATCCGGACAAAACCATAATTCAAAGTGACACGTGCACCCCTATGTTCATAGCAGCTCTATTCACAATAGCCAGGACATGGAAACAACCTAAATGTCCATCAGCAGATGAATGGATTAAGAAAATGTGGTACATGTATGCACTGGAATACTACTTAGCCGTAAAAAGAACACAATAATACCATTCGAAACAATAATGGATGCAACTGGAGATCATTATACTAAGAAAGAGAAAGACAAATACCATATGATATCACTTATATGTAGAACCTCAAATATGACACAAACGAACCTGTCTCCAAAACAGAAACAAACCCATGGAATAGAGAATAGGCTTGTGGCTGCCAAGGGGGGTAGGGGAGAGAAAGGGATGGACTGGGATTCTGGGGTTAGTAACACAAACTGTTACATTCAGAATGGATCAACAACAAGGTCCTACTGTATAGCACAGGGAACTATGTCCGGTCTCCTGGGACAGACCATGATGGAAAAGAATATATATATAAACTGAGCCACTTTGCTGTACAGCAGAAATTGGCACAATATTGTAAATCTACTTAAAACAATTTTTTTTAAAACACGGACTTTCAGCAGAGATGCCTATCTTTGGGGCCTGCAGCCTTCTCTGTGCCATAAGATCAGCAGGTTCTCCTCCTAGCTCCTGGTCACAAGGCCACAGATATTTGGAGGATCAGAAAGCTGAGTCTCCACAAACTGCAGGGCATGATGTGGAAGACAGCTGTGAGTGGGGAGGAAGAGAGGGAAGGAGACAGCTTACAGTGGCTGAATGCCCCCAAGGTGACAGGCACTGTGTGGGCACTTGTTCAAAATAATTTTCTTTCATACTAGGCCTGTTGGGTAGGGATGATCTGCAAATGCAGAAACAGGCCCAGGGGGGCCTAGATCAGTGAACTAATCGCTGGCAGTCAGACCTGGAACCCAGGCACGCACCAGAGGAGGGGCTCCTTTTGCCTCAGTCCTGTTCAGAAGGGAGAAGTTGCTGGTGGTGGGAATGAGGCAGGGTGAGCCGCGGGGAGAGCTATCACAGACCGCGGGAGCCCCATACCCCAGGGACTAAAGCACAGAGGAGCCCTCGGAAGTTTTAGCTGCGCTGGCATCTGAGTGCTATGACGACCGCTCTTAACAAAAGTAGATGCCCTAGAATAAGGGAGGTAATAGCACTTGCCCATCAGCCCACACCTGCTGTGTTCAGGGCTCAGTTGTGAACACTCTATTTCAGGAGGGATCACGCCAGATACATGAGCAGCTTTCAGGTGAGAATGGTCCTGAAGCCAGAGTGAGACCAACACGGTAGGTCACCCATCCACTTAGTCCTCCCCTTCTTCCTTCTGACCAAACTGACCCAGTGTGCACTGCGGCGGGGGGCCAAGCGGGGCTCGTCTCCAGGCCCAGAAGGTGAATCTTGACTGGTCATTCCATCTCTCTTACCATAGTTTGGTTTAGGGTGTGTACTGGAACACAGTTCTGGCTTACTAAATGTGAGAAGTCTGGCAGCTCCTAGGAGACGCTCCCTCATCTTAAAAGGGGGTCCCAGGCAGGACATGTTCTCTTGCTTCCTTCTTCCCTTATGAGTCAGTGGAGCTGTTATAAACAAGCCTGAGGGTGATGGCAAAATCAACCCTGACTGAGGTGGCAAAGCAGAAAGCTGAGGAGAAGATGGGCCCTCATGGTCTCATTTAGCTACTAACTAAATCCATCAATCCTGAAACCAGCCAACCACCCAACTTCTGGGCTCCTTGTCATTTAAGACAATAACAGTCCCTTTATTGTTTGAGCCACTTGAATTAGGTCTTCATTACATAGAGCCAAAAGCGCCCTAACTGATCTATCATATTTATGAGCAAAAATTAAAGGGCCTTGAACTTTCTGGCATAGAAAAGAGAAGACCTGGAGGAGCAGGACCAAAATGTTCAGATATTTAAAGGCTTGTCCTTCAGAGGATAGGTTCAACTTGCTTCTCACCTAGGAAGCAGCTCATCCTTTGATGAAGGGTGGGCATCCTGACCCTCAGAGCTATCCCAAGATGGAGTGTGGTGTTTGGGGAAGCTGCGTGAGCTTCCTATCCTTGTGGTTGGATGGCCATCAAAAGAATGTTGTAGAGAAAACCATATTTAATGAAAACAGCTCGTGTGTTATGAGAAAGATCTTTTGGAAAGATTGACAATACAGTGAACGCTTCAGAAAAAAAAAAAAAAAGTTACAGCTAATACTTTCCTAGGGAGATGGATAGAAAAGGAAAAGACAAGCTAGAACAGTAGAGGCAGGAGACACGCAGGAAGAGCACCTTCAGCACCGCTGTAGATGACAGCCCTGACAGCCAAGAATTCTTAGACTTGCTGCCAAAAGCACAGCTGATAAAAAGTCAATCATTTGGACTTGATCAAAATTAAAAATTTTTGCTCCGCAGAAGACCCTGATAGGAGGATAAAAAGACAAGCTACAGACTTGGTCAAGATATCTGCAAACCATATATCTAACAAAGATTAATATTTAAAATATATTAAAAGCTCTCAACACTCAACAGTGAAAAAGCAAACAATCCAATTAGAAATGGGCCAAAGACATGACCAGATGCTTCACCAAAGAAAATATATTTAGAAGGCAAATAAGCACATGAAAAGATGTTCAACATCACTGGCTATTAGGGAAATTCCCAAATTGAAACCACAGTAAGATAACACATCCATTAAAATAGCTAAAATAAAAAATAGTGGCAATGCCAGATGCTGTTAAGGATGTGAAGAAACCAGATCTCTCATACACTAAGGTCAGAATATAAAGTGGTAAGTATACTCAAAATTGTTTGGCAGCTAAAAAACTAAAAAACACTTACCAAATGACCTGGTAGTTGTATTCCCAGGCATTAATCCCATAGAACTGAAAAGTATGTCAGCACAAAAGCCTGTACACAAATGTTCATAACACTTTACTCTGCAATAGTCAAAAAATCAAGAACAACCCAAATGTCCTTCAATGCGTGAATCCTGGTCAACGGGGAAAGAAACTTTGGTACATACCAGGGAGTATGACTGTGCAGTAAGAAATAAAGCTCTACTGACACATGGAGCAACTTCTGCGGGTCTCAAGGGAATTATGCAGTTTGTTTTTTTAAAGTGAATCTCTAAAGGTTACATACTACATATATTATTTCATTTATATAATACTTTCAAAATGACAAAATTATAGCGATGAAGAACAAATAAGTGGTTGCCAGGAGTTAAACAAGAGAGAGTGGAGGAGGGGGACATGAGAGATCTTTGTGCTGATGGAACAAAAAGTTCTGGATCTTGATTTTGGTAGTAATCACAGCAGTCTACATGAGGGATAAAAATGCAAAGAAATACACACAAAGTGCAATCAATTAAAGGTCTGTGAATTGGACTAATGTTTTTTGTTTTTGTTTTTTGCCATGTCCACGGCATGTGGAAATTCCTGGGCCACGGATCGAATCCATGTCACAACAGTGACCCAAGCCACAGCAGTGATAATGCTGGATCCTTAACGGACCATGCCACAAGGGAACTCCATCAACTTCCTAATATTACGTAAGATGTAACACAGGTACCTTGCCTTCCTATTTTTGTAACTTCCTATTAATTCAAAATGAAACGTTTAAACCCCAACAGAATGGCAGGTAATCAGATGGGAATGTGTCAAGTCTGCCAAGGCAGAGAATTGTGAATAAAATCTGGAGGTATTTTAACTGTTTGTACTGTTCTTCTTATGGATTTGTAGGCTACTTCCAAAATTTCTTTGTTTTAGAGAAATCATCTAGGATATATGGGATTTTATGTACCTACGTAGTTAGGCACTCTTTAGAGAAAAAGTATCATAAATTCAAACTTGTTATTATAATAAATTCTACATGCAGTTATTTACCTGTTATAAATTACTTCAACAGTCTCCTCAAGCTAACAAGTGATTCCATGTGAGAGGGCACCACAGCGGAGGCTGTCAGTGGCTTGCGGGGCAGGGTCCCTCCCGGCCTCCCCGGGAGTACCCGGCCGGCTGAAGCAGGGCAGGCTCCGCTAGCTCTTTCCTGCCTCTCCGGCTGCTGTAGCCCCACCCCCGCTGGAAGCCACGGTGGGCCCAGGAATCTCTTACCTGTTGAGGTCCCAGATTCTTAGGGGTGAGAAGTGCCCACAACAAGCTGTCCCTGTCACAAAAGAGCTGCCAAACAAAAGAAGAGCAGAGTCAGGTCTGGCTTGTCAGAACTTGCGGCGGAAATGGCTACGCAATTGGAAGTGCCAGGCTCATTCTCCAAGGGATCATGGGGTTAAGCCAGGATGAGAGAAGCAGCCAAGAGAGCCGTCAGAGAAGTCGTGGGAAGACCACATGGAAGCACGGTGAGGGCTGCAGCCTCCCAGAGCTGCTTGGCCAGAGCACCTACAGGTTCAATGGCAGCTGAGTTTGCTGCTCAGACCTGGTGGGGTAGCCTCTGTCCATCAGAAAAGTGGATCTCTGGAGCGCCCTGGTGGCTCAGCGGGTTAAAGATCTGGCACCACTGCTGTGGCACGGGTTTGATCCCTGGCCCAGGAACTTATGCATGCCATGGACACAGCTGGAAAAAAAAAAAAAAAAACTCCAGATGTGCAGCTGAGGCCAAGGGAGAGCAAGCCTGTCAGGCTTTGTTTGTATGAACACCAAGTTCACATGACAGAAACGGTCTCCTGGGAATAGGTTTTCGGGTGCTGGAAGGTGATACCTGGTCAAAGGTGAGGGAGGCCGGAGGGCATAACTGAAGGCTTTAAGAGCTGGGGGAATATGGTAACGTGGTGCAAGCACAGGGCAGGTGGAAAGGCTCCAGACTGAGAAAAGGAAAACTAGGAAAGGTGGGTAATGACCATGAAAAGGTGAGGGCGGGGAAAGTAGGGAATGTGAGGGGCCAGGCAGCCAGAACTGCTGCGGAGTGAAATGGGAGCCGGGGTTTAGAGGACAATGACAGACACTGCCAAGAGACAGGAGAGAAGAGCACTCTGACCATATTTCCCAGAGTCTCTCTTAAACTGTGAAAGAATTCAACGCATACAGTCTGCAGGGTTTCATTTTAAGTGGAGGCCCAAATGCAGTGAAGAGAATCTGTGCAATGAGCCAGGCTGGCCAGAGTGCTAGGACAAGACCTTGAACCGAAGCACCAAACCACTCCTTTGTTAGAGGATTTGGAAGGGGTGGGGAGGGGGAGTCTGCCGGAATCCAGGACCTGAAAACCTAAACTCAACAGAGTTGAAAGCAGTTGTGTCACTCAGGAGCCCCAGGGCAGGGAAGGGCCATGTCCCGGCACGTATGGGCATGTGTGTGTGTGTGTGGGGGGGGGCTGGACATATTAATGACACGTTAGCAACACGGGGCAGCAGCCCATCGACCCTGGCCCTGCCCAGCACCTGTAGCTCTCTGATCCCCAGCACGTCAGTAGGGAGATGGATTTCCGCAGACAGGGCTCTAAGAAGCTGGTGGCTTTGGCTTGGGCAGGGGCAGGGACAGCGGTGGGATGGGGGTGGGGTTTGGCCTGCCGGTTGCTGATGGGGAGATGTTAGGGCAGGCATTGGCCAAGCCACTGATTTAAAATCAAAATTCCAGGGCAGGGGTCTGTGTTTCAACCCCAGGCTGACAAAAAGGCCACAAGAACCTCTCTGGGGCTTCCAGGTCTCAAGTTAAGACCTCCTTTAGGGACACACTTGGTCATCCAGCTTCCTCTCGATCCACAGATGTCCCAGCAACCACTAAACTAGAGTGACATGTCAGAATAGCCACTCCATCATGCCCCAAGTGACTCCCAGCCTGGGAAGCAGCCCCTGGACACTGAGGCCCCAAACTACAAAGCCAAGAGGTATTGTCCTCACTTCCCTCCCCCTGCCAACATTTTTTCTCTTGAGAGTAATCCATTAATAACTGGTAAAGCCAATTACCTTGGGTTGGAAACATAATAGCCACTTGGAAATCATTGGAGCGGGCAATTGGGCTCTCCAGACTTCTGAGGTATGGGGACCAGGTAAGGGGCGCCAGTGCAGGCTCACAGACACCTCTTAAGGAAGCTTGGGGCAGGCCTCTGACTGGCCGCAGGCCTAAATTAGCATCAAGGTCAATCAGTAGAGAACTGGGAGGTGCCTGGAGGCTGAATCCCTGCCGCTCCCACAGCTCTGACCCCCCAGCATGCTGGGGAGGGATGGGACACCTGCCCCGGGACCCGTCCTCTCCTCCTGCCTGCACACCCCTGACCCTGTACCTCTACCTCCAGGAGGAGGGCCTCTCACCTTCAAGCCCCACGAAGGCCTTTCGCAGTTGCTTAGACTTGACACCCAGGAATATTTCTTTCCAAAACTGCCTTTTTCCCTTGTTTAACCATGTAAAGCAGGGAGGAGGAGCAGGAGGGAGAGTCTCTCTGGCACTTAGGAGTGGCTAAGAGTTTAGTTACATTTGATGCTCAGGGGAGTTCCCGTCGTGGCACAGTGGAAACAAATCCAACCGGGAACCATGAGGTTGCGGGTTCGGTCCCTGGCCTCGCATAGTGGGTTAACGATCCAGCATTGCCGTGAGATGTGTGGTGTAGGTCACAGACGCAGCTCACATCTGGCATTGCTGTGGCTGTGGCATAAGCCAGCAGCTGCAGCTCCAATTTGACCCTTAGCCTGAGAACTTACATATGCCATGGGTGCAGCCCTAAAGAGAGAGAGACAGACAGACAGACACACACACACACATATATATGTTTGCTGGAGACATTCACCAAGACTCACACCCACACCACAGGGACTATGCAGGTACAGGGATGGTGAACCCCTGTTGAACAGGCAGAGGCAGGAGCTGCCCGTTCCCCAATGGCTTGACTGGCCTTCCTCTTAGTCCCAGTCCGCACCTTCATGGGACAAATGGTATTTCAGGGGTTATCTTCTCATTTTCCTTTTGAGGTCATGGACTGCCTGATGGCTCTTGGGTACTCCAGTGTCCAGCACAGTGCCTGGCCCCAATAGGCAGCCAGACCAAATCTGTGGGCTCCAGCTAAAAGGGTCTTCCAGCTTGCAGCCAGGGGAAGCTGGTCATATGAGCTGTGAAGGGGGTCCTTCTACTTCTAGAGGAATAATTCCCAAATCACCAGACTCGAGACCTGACTGACACATGACAGAGTCATACATCGTTGGTGCTGTGAAGTCCCTCATAAGCAGTGAAACCAGGTAATAGAGAGGTGCCAACAATCCTGAAAATGTCAGCACACATGTGCACACACACACACACGCTGTCACACGAGTGCATACATTCTCTCAGTCTGAGGGTCTAAAAGTCATCCTGATCCCATGAGCTCTACTCTTTTTGGACCAGAAAGCCCTTATCAGAGGCCAGCCTTCTATAATTTCTCATCCAGTCCCAGACCTTGCCCAGATCCCCCACCCACCTTACTGGCCCCCTGGCCCCAACTCAGGTCAGCCTGGCATCACAGAGATCATTGTCAGGCCCAAGAAGTACACACCAGAGCTCTCACATCAGAGACAGACACCGGGAGGGTTAGGAGTTCTGGCACTCAAGTTGAGGAAGAGAAAATATTAAGATACGGAACAGAGGAGAGGAAAGGATAAAGGAAAATTAGTTGGGTGTGAACAGTATGAAAAGAAGGTAGATTCTTGCTGCCTCTGCCTTAGTTTAGACCTGCCTTAGTTTAGATTGTAATTAGGTTTTAATTATCGAGCACTTCCTCCATGCCAGGTTCTGAGCAAGTGTTTGAAAAGCATTACGCTACCTAATTCTCGTAATTCTATGCAGCAGATACCACTTTCCCTATTTGACAGACGAGGAAACTGAGGCACAGAGAAATAATGCAACTTGCTTTAGTTCACATAGGGAGCAACTAGTGGGACTGGGATTTGAAGCCAGTGAATCTTAATTCCAGGGTCCAAGTGATTTTATACCCTTTGCCCCATAAGTTTTCTCCCCAGCACCTAGTATAATGCCTGACACATATTGAAAACTCAAATGCTTACTGAATGAACGAGTAAACAAATGAATCCACCTGAAGAAGAAAGGAGTGACTGAGAGGCTCTGAGGAGGGGCGGCAGGCGGGGCAGCAGAAGGGGTGTGCTCGGCAGCTGTGCCCCATGGCTGGCCTGGAGCTGCCCAGCTGGCCCAGGCCCCAGCCGCCTCTGAGCTGGGGCTGACACACTTTGGCAAGGGAGGCCACCAGAGCTGTCACATCATTCACCAACATGCCCATCAAGTGTATTCAGTTCTCTTCAACCCGCATTGGCATTTTAATTACTGTTGGGTAAACTAATTTGTACAAATGAAGGCCGGGCTGCCTAATAGAATATGCAAGCTCTCTGACCTCTGACAGGCACTGACACGAGATACAAAGGCCGCCGAGGAAGGCTTTTTATCTGAACCTTATTACTCTCTATTACTCCAATTAGTCAGGCTCCAGTGCTCCTAATTGGAGGAAAAATTGCAATTAAATCAATTTTTGATGGGCTGCAAGTGGGCTCCCGAACCGCCCTGCTTGTGAAACACTGATATTATAGCAGCAAAGGTCACAGGCTTCATCGGCACCTGGGGGCCCCCCGATTTCCCTCAGCCTCCTCCTAAAATGCCTCAAGGAAAATCCCTCCTCCCCCCATCGCCTCAGCCAGCAAGGGTGGGAAGGAGAGAGTCATTAGAACATGTCAGGTCTCATTGCTGCCGCCGCCATCTGCTAACCTGCGCCACTGACATCATTATAGCAGCTAAGTCCCAAAGCATGAATGCAGTGCGAAGGTCACACAAACTCACTGGGTAAGGAGAGGCCAGGAGCAGTAGTGTAGTGACAACACTGTGAAGGAGGGACCTTCAGAGTAGGACAGAAGCCAACAGAAGTCAGGAAGAGAAGAGGCATAGTCCAGGGAAGGCAAAGGATGAGGCAGCCAGTTCCCAAGATCCAGCCAAAAGGGCACCCGAGGGGAAGGAAGATAGAGGTACTTGGGGAAAAAAAGGAGACAAAGAAATCTTGTTGTCCCCAGCAAACATCCCACCTTGCAGCTGGGGAAACATCTGCCTGAATGCTGTACGCAACGACAAAGCTGAGAGTCATCTCGGCGAGGGTCCAGGAGCACACCGTGGGGCCCGCCAACCACAGCAGTGCCTGCCCATGAAGGCTGGGGACGGGGTGCCCAGAACTAAAGCTGTAAGACCAGGGAGGGCAAGGCAAACACAACTTTGTTCATCAAACTAAGGGATAACAAGACCAAGAGGCCTATCTGAAGCTTGAATGAGTAAAGTTTAAGGCAAATTAAAAGAAGTTCCATTTCACATAGCAACTGGCATACCATTACCTCAAAGAGATTTGCGGACAGAAAATATAAAATCAAAAGAAGTTTAGCCAACTTCATGGATGACTGAACCCAAATGGGTTAACAGGGAAAGTAGGATGTGCCTTGTCATTAAGGGGTCAAGATCAAAAACATGTTGAATAAATGCTGGTCCATCCACTTAATGGAATATTACACAGACATTTAAAATGATGTTCCCAAGGAATATAGACAAGATGCCTATGATACCACTATAAGAAAAAAGTAGGATACAAACAGCATTAATACAACTATTTTAAATAGCTTGTGAGGGGAAGGCAAAGAACTTTGTTCATCAAACTACAGAATATCAAGGACATTTTTTTTCTTATTACAAAGGAAGCAAGAATATACAGTGGTGAAAGGACAATCTCTTCAATAAGTGATGCTGAGAAAACTATACAGTCACTTGCAGAAGAATGAAACCAGAGAGTTCTCACTGTGGCTCAGCAAGTTAAGAACCCGACACAGTGTCCACGAGGATATGGGTTTAATCCCTGCCCCTGCTCAGTCTGTTAAGGATCTGGCATTGCTGCAAGCTGCGGCATAGATCGCAGATGTGGCTCGGGTCCCATGTTGCCGTGGCTGTGGTGTAGGCCTGCAGCTGCAGCTCTGATTTGACCCCTAGCCTAGGAACTTCCATATGCCACAGGTGCATATGGAAGGTGCATAAAAAGAAAAAGAAACAAGAATGAAACTAGTCTACTATTTTATACTATACACAAAAATTAACTCAAAATATTAAAAACTTTAATGTAAGACCTGAAATCATAAAACTCCTAAAACAAAACAAAGGCAGTAAGCTCCATGATACTGGTCTTTGCGATGATTTTTTTGAATCTGACTCCAAAAGCAACAAAAGCAAAAAAAAAAAAAAAAAAGTAGAGCTATATCAAACTAAGAATCTTCTGCACAGCAAAGGAACTCATCAACAAAATGTAAAAGCAACCTACTGAATGAGAAAAAATATCTGTAAATCATGTATACGATAAGGGGTTAATATTAACTCATACAGCTCAATTGTAAAAAAACAAACATCTGATTAAAAAATGGGCAGAGGACCTGAATAAACCTTTTTCCAAAGAAGACATAAAGATAGCCAACAGGCCCATGAAAAGATGCTCACAACTACTAACCATCAGGGACATGCAAATCCAAACCACAATGAGCTATCACCTCACACCTACTACAATGGCAATTATCAAAAAGATAAGAGAAAACAAGTGCTGATAAAGGCATGGAGAAAAGGGAACCCTTGCATACTGTTAGTGGGAATGTAAATTGGTTCAGCCACTGTGGAAAACAGTGTGGAGTTTCCTCAAAAAAAAATGAAAAATACAACTTCCATATGGCCCAGTAAATCCAATTCTATTTTTTTTCTAAAAAAATCAGACTTTTGGATTAGAGACAAGATGGCAGAATAGAAGGACTTGAGCTCACCTTCTCTCACAAAAAGACCAAAATTACAGCTGCTGAACAACTTTTGACAAAATAGACTGGAAACTATCACAAAAGATATCCTACACCCAAAGACAAGGAAGAAGCATAATGAGATGGCAGGAGGGGCACTTTCACAATATAAGCAAAGCCCATACACTCTTGGAGGGTATACACAAGGTTTCACGTGCACTGGGTCCCAGGGCAAAGCAGGGAGTCCATAAGAATCTGGCCCAGACCTACCTGCAGGTCTTGGAGGGTCTCCTGGGGAGGCAGGGGCTGGTTGTGGCTCACTGTGAGGGCAGAACACTAGAGGTCCCAGGTAATAATCACTGGTATAAGCTCCCCTGGAGGCTGCCATTTAGGAAATATCTGGCCCCACCGAACAGCCTGCAGGCACCAGTGCTGAGAAGTCCTAGGTCAAACAACTAACAGGGTGGGAATACAGACCTACCCGTCAACAGACAGGCTGCCTAAAGTCCTCCTAGGCACATAGACAGCTCTAATCCTACCCTTTCACATGGCCCTGCCTACCAGAGGGACAAAACTCAGCTCCACCCAACAGTGGACACGTATCAGTGCACAGGTATCAGTACAAGTCCCTGGGCCAATTTCACTCACCAGGGGACAGACACCAGAAGTAAAAGGTGCTACAACCCTGCAGGCTACAGAAAAAAGATCATAAACACAAAACGCTAGACAAAATGAAATGGCAGAGAAAAAAGCTCCAGATGAAGGAACAAGACAAAACTCCAGAAGAACAACTAAGTGAAGTGGAGAAGGTAGGCAACCTACATGAAAAAGACTTTAGAGTAACGATAGTAAGGATGATCTAAAATCTCGGGGGAAAAAATGAAGGTAAAGATCTAGAAGTTACAGGAAATGTTTAACAAAGAAGTAGAATATTTAAAGAACAAACAGAGATGAACAACAGAATAACTGAAATGAAAAACACACTAGAAGGAATCAATAGAATAATACAAGAAGCACAAAAACAAATAAATGAGATGGAGAACAGACTAATGGAAATCACTGATGTAGAACAGAATAAAAAGAATGAGGGAGTTCCTCTTGTGGCTCAGTGGGTTAGAAACCCAACTAGTATCCATGAGAATGTGGGTTCGATCCATGACCTCACTCAGTGGTTTAAGGATCTGGTGTTGCTGCAAGCTAAGGCACTGGTCACAGATATGGCTCAGATCTGGCATTGCTGTGGCTTAGGCATAGGCAGGCAGCTACAGCTCCAATTTAACCCCTGGCCCAGGAACTTGCATATGCTGCAGATGAAGTCCTAAAAAAGAAAAAGAGAAAGAAAAAAGAATGAAAAGAAGTGTAAACAGTCTTAAGAGACCTCTGGGGCAACATTAAATGCACCAATGTTCACATTATAGGGGGTCCCAGAAGGAGAAGAGAAAAAGGGCCTGAGAAAAATATTTGAAGAGATAATAGCTGAAAAATTCCCTAACATGGAATGAAACACTAATTCAAGTCCAGGAAGCACAGTGCATCCCGTATAGAATAAACCCAAGGAGGGATACCTTATGGTCTTGGGAACACCCTGAGCCATATATTAATCAAACTGACCAAAATTAAAGACAAAGAGAAAATATTAAAAGCAACTAGGGAAAGGCAACAAATAACATACAAGGGAACACCCATGAGGTTATCAGATTTTTTTTAGCAGAAACTCTGCGGCCAGAAAGGAGTGACACAACATATTTAAAGTGATGAAAGGGAAAAACCTACAACCAAGAATACTCTACCCAGCAAGGTTCTTGTTCAAATTTGACATAGAAATCAAAAGCTTTACAGATAAGCAAAAGCTAACAGCACCACTAAAACAGCTTTACAACAAATGAATAATGAATATCTCTAGGTGGAAAAGGAAAGACCGTAACTAGAAGCAAGAAAATTACAAATAAGAAGGATCACTGGTAAAGGCAAACATACAATAAAGATATGAAATCAGCCACACATATGATAACAAAACCAGCAATCATGAAAAGAGGAGAGTATGATATTGGAAAAGCATTTGAAATTAGAGAACAGCAACTTAAAACAATCGTGTGTGTATGTGTATACATGCACTGCTATATCAAAACTTCATGGTAACCACAAACAAAAATCTACAATAGATATACACATAAATAAGAGAAAGCAACCCAAACACAATACTAAAGATAGTTATCGAACCACAAGAGAACAAAAAAGGAAGGGAAGAAAAAAAGACCAAGAAAAACAAAGCCAAAAGAATTAACAAAATGGCAGTAAGAATACACACATCAATAATTATCTTAAATGTAAATGCTCCAACCAAAAGACATAGACTGGCTGAATGGATACAAAAACAAGACCCATATATACGCTACCTTAGAGACCCACTTCAGATCTAGAGACACATACAGACTGAAAGTGAGATGGGAAAAGGTATTCCAGGCAAATGGAATTCAAAAGAAAGCTGGAGTAGCAATACTCATACAAACAGGAGAGACTTTAAAATAAAGGTTACAAGAGACAAAGAAGGACACTATAAAATGATCAAAGGATCAATCCAAAATATAACAATTATAAATCTATACGCAGCCAACATAGGAACACCTCAATATATAAGGCAACTGTAATAGCCATAAAAGGAGAAATCGACAATAACACAATAATAGTGGGGGACTTTAACACCCCATTTACAGAAATGGACAGATCATCCCTACAGAAAATCAATAAGGAAACACAGGCCTTAAATGATACATTAGATCAGAGGAATTTATTTGATATTTATAGAACATTCCACCTGAAAGCAACAGAATACACATTCTTTTCAAGTGCATGGAACATTTCCAGGATAGATCACATCTTGGGCCACAAATCAGTAATTTGTAGCCTCTGTAAATTTAAGAAAACTGAAATCATATCAATCATCCTTTCTGACAAAACGCTATAAGATCAGAAATCAACTAAAAGACAAAAACTGCAAAAAACACAAACATGTGGAGACTAAACAGTAAGTTATTAAGCAACCAATGGATCATTGAAGAAATCATAAGAAAAAAAAAAATACCCAGAGACAAATGAAAGTGAAAACACAACCATTCAAAATCTATGGGATTCAGGAAAAGCAGTTCTAAAATGGAAGTTTATAGCAATACAAGCTTACCTCAGGAAACAAGAAAAATCTCAAATAAACAACCTTACACATAAAGCAACTAAAGAAAGAAAAAAACAAAAGTCAAAGTTAGAAGAAAAGAAATCATAAAGCTCAGAGCACAAATAAATGAAAGAGCAAAGAAACCAACAGATCAATGAAACTAGAAGTTGGTGTTTTGGAAAGATGAACAAAACTGATAAATCTTTAGCCAGACTCATCAAGAAAAAAAGGGAGAGGGCTCAAATCAATAAAATTAGAAATGAAGAAGAAGTTACAACTGACACCATGGCAATACAGAGGATCATAAGAGACCCACTACAAGCAACCATATGCCAATGAACAAATTCTTAGAATGGTACAATCTTCAAGACAGACCAAGAAAGAAACAGAAAATATGAACACACCAATCACAAGTACTGAAATTGAAATTGTGATTTAAAAACTCCCAAAAAACAGAAGTCCAGGACTGGATGGCTTCACAGATAAATTCTATCAAAATGTTTAGAGAAGAGTTAACACCCATCCTTCTAAAACTATTCCAAAAAATTGCTGAGGAAGAAACACTCCCAAGCTCATTCTATGAGGCCACCATCACCTTCAAACCACAAACAAAGATAACGTAAAAAAAGAAAATTATAGACCAATGTCACTGATGAATACAGATGCAAAACTCCTCAACAGGTGTTCCTGTCATGACTCAGTTGAAATGAATCTGACTAGGAACCATGAAGATGCAGGTTCAATACCTGGCCTTGCTCAGTGGGTTAAGGATCTGGTGTTGCCTTGAGCTGTGGTGTAGGTCACAGATGTGGCTTGGATCTGGCGTTGCTGTGGCTGTCACATAGGCCGGCAGCTAAAAGCTCCAATTTGACCCCTAGCCTGGGAACCTCCATATGCTGTGGGTACGCCCCCCTCCCCCCGCAAAAAAATGAGAGAGACAAAAGACATACACACACACACACACACACACAAATCCTCAGCATAAATACTTGCAAACCAAATCCAACAATACATGAAATGGGGCATAAACTATGATCAAGAGGGATTTATCCCAGGGATGCAAGGATTTTTGAATATCTGCAAACAGTGTGATATACCACATTAACAAATTGAAGATAAAAACCATATGATCATCTTAACAGATGTGGAAAAAGTTTTTGACAAAATCCAACACCCATCTATGATTAAAAAAAAAAAAAAAACCTCTAGAAAGTGGGCATAGGGGGAACTTACCTCAATGTAATAAAGGCCACGTATGACAGCTAATATCATTTTCAATAGTGAAAAGCTGAAAGAATGTCTGCTAAGATGATAAAAAAGACAATGATGTCCATTCTCACCACTTTTACTCAACATAGTTTTGGAAGTCCTAGACACAACAATCAGAAAATAAAAATAAAAGGAATCCAAATTGTAAAAGATGAAAAATTCTAAAGATGTTATCAGGAAACTACTAGAGCTCATCAATGAATTTGGTAAAGTTGCAGGATACAAAATTAATACACAGAAATTTCTTGCATTTCTATGCACTAACAACAAGAGATCAGAAATAGTTCCTAAAGAAACAATCCCATTCACCATCACCTCAAAAAGAATAAAATATCTAGGAATAAACCTACCTAAGGAGGCAAAAGACCTGTACTCTGAAAATTATAATACACTGTTGAAAGAAAAAATTGAGGATGACACAAACAGATGGAAAAATACACCGTGTTCTTGGATTGGAAGAATCTATATTGACTATACTACCCAAGGCAATCTACGGATTCAATGCAATCCCTATCAAATCACCAATGGCATTTTTCACAGAACTAGAACAAAAAAATTTTAAATTTGTATGGAAACACAGAAGACCATGAATAGCCAAAGCAATCCTAAGAAAGAAAAACAGCTGGAGAAATCAGGTTACCAGACTTCAGACTTTACTATAAAGCTACAGTTATTGAAACAGTATGGTACTGGGACAAAATCATAAATACAGATCAATGGAACAGGATAGAAAGCCCAGAAATTAAATACCTAGGAATAAACCTGACCAAGGAGGTGGAAGACTTATATGCTGAGAACTATAAAACATTAATCAAGGAAATTAAAGAGGATTCAAAGGAATACATTCCATGCTCCTGGACTGGAAGGATTAATAGCATTAAAATGGCCATACTACCCAAAACAATCTACAGATTCAATGGAATCCCTATCAAATTACCCATGACATTTTTCACAGAACTAGAACAATCCAAAAATTTATATGGAATCATAAAAGACCCAGAATTGCCAAAGCAGTCCTGAGGAACAAAAACCAAACAGGCATAACTCTCCCAGACTTCACACAATATTAGAAATGCTACAGTAATCAAGACAGTGTGGTACTGGTACAAAAACAGACACACAGACCACTGGAACAGAATAGAGAACCCAGAAATAAACCCAGACACCTATGGTTAATCAGTCTTCAACAAAGGAGGCAAGAATATAAATGGGAAAAATTCTCTTCAGCAGGTGGTGCTGGGAAAACCGGACAGCTGCATGTAAACCAATGAAACTAGAACACACCCACACACCATGCACAAAAATAAACTCAAAATGGCTTATAGACTTAAACATAAGACAAGACACCATCAAACTCCTAGAAGAGAACATAGGCAAAACATTCTCTGACATCAGCTGTACAAATGTTTCCTTAGGTCCATCTCCCAAAGCAATAGAAATAAAAACAAAAATAAACCAATGGGACCTAATTAAACTTATAAGCTTTTGCACAGCAAAAGAAACCATTAAAAAAAAAAAAAAGACAGCCTATGGAATGGGAGAAAATAGTTTCAAACGATGCAACCAACAAGGGCTTAAACTCCAAAATATACAAACAATACATACAACTCAACAGCAAAAAAAAACAAACAACCCAACTGAAAAATGGGCAGAAGACCTACATAGACATTTCTCTAAAGAATGCATACAGATAGCCAACAGGCACGTGAAAAAAATGTTCAACATCACTAATTATTAGAGAAATGCAAATCAAAACTGTAGTGATGGTAGGGAGTTCCCATTTGGCACAGTGGAAATGAATCCAACTAGTATCCATGAGGATGTGAGTTTGATCCCTGGCCTCGCTCAGTGCATCAGGGAGCCGGATGAGCTGCAGTGTAGGTCGCAGATATGGCTCAGATCCCACAGATCCCTGTGGCTGTGGCATAGACTGGCAGCTATAGGTCTGATTCGACTCCTAGCCTGGGAACTTCCATATGCCTCAGGTGCAGCCCTAAGAAGCAACAAAACAAAACAAAACAACCCCAACTACAATAAGGTACGACTTCACACCAGTCAGAATAGCTATCATTAATATGTCTACAAATAACATGCTGGAGAGGGTGTGGAGAAGAGGGAACCCTCCTACACTGTTGGTGGGAATGTAAATTGGTACAAACCACTATGGGAAACAGTATGGAAGAACCTCAGAAAACTAAATATAGAGCTATCATATGATCTAGCAATCCTACTCCTGGGCATATATCAGGATAAAGCTTTCATTGAAAAAGATACATGCACCCCTATGTTCACTGCAGCATTATTCACAATAGCCAAGACATGGAAACAATCTAAATGTCCATCAACAGATGAATGGATTAAGAAGATGTGGTATATATACACAATGGAATACTACTCAGCCATAAAAAAGAACAAAATGATGCCATTTGCAGCAACATGGATGTAACTAGAGACTCTCATACTAAGTGAATTAAGTCAGAAAGATAAAGACAAATATACCACATGATATCACGTATATCTGGAATCTAATATAAGGCACAAATGAAACTACCTACAGAAAAGAAACAAACTCATGGACATGGAGAACAGATATGTGGTTGTCAAGGAGGAGAGGGAGGGAGTGTGATGGCCTGGGAGTTTGGGGTTAATAGATACAAATTATTGCATTTGGAGTGGATAAGAAATGAGATCCTGCTGTAGAGCACAGGGAACTATATCTAATCACTTGTGATGGAACATGATGGAGGATAATATGAGAAAAAGAATGTATATGTGGCTATAACTGGGTTACTTTGCTGTGCAACAGAAAATGACAGAATTTTGTAAATCAACTATAATGAAAAATTAAAAGATAATAATACCAAAAAATGGATTAAAGACCTAAATGTAAGACCAGAGACTATAAAACCCTTAAAGGAAAACACAGGCAGAACACTCTCTGACATAAACCGCAGCAATATCTTTTCAGATCCACCTCCTAGAGTAATGAAAATAAAAACAAATGGGACCTAATTAAACTTAAAAGCCTTTGCACAGCAAAGGAAAGCATAAACAAAATGAAAAGACAACCCACAGAATGGGAGAAAATCTTTGCAAACAAAGTGACTGACAAGGGATTAATGTCCAAAATATACAAACAACTCATGCAGCTCAATATCAAAAAAAAACAAAGAAGCTAATCAAAAAATGGGCAGAAGATCTGAACAGACATGTCTTCAGAGAAGACATACAGATGGCCAAAAAGTACATGAAAAGATGCTCAACATTACTAATTATTAGAGAAATACGTTTCAAAACTACAATGAAGTATCATCTCACACCACTTAGAATGGTCATCATCAAAAAGTCTACAAGCAATAAAATGCTGAAGAGGGTTCAGAGAAAAGGGAACCCTCCTACACTGTTGGTGTGAATGTAAATTGGTACAACCACAATGGAGAACAGTATGCAGGTTTCTAAGAAAACTAAATATAGAATTACCATATGATCCAGCAATCCCACTCCTGGGTACATATCCAGAGAAAACCATAACTGGAAAAGATACATGCACCCCAGTGTTCACTCCAGCACTATTTACAATAGCCAAGACACAGAAGCGACCTAATTGTTCACTGACAGAGGAATGGATAAAGAATATATGTACATATATACAATGGAACATTACTCAGCCATAAAAAAGGATGAAACAATGGCCTTTGCAGCAACATGGATGGACCTAGAAATTATCATGCTAAGTGAAATTAGACAGTGAGATACAAACATCATATGCTATCACTTATGTGGAATATAAAAAAGTATACAAATGAACTTATCTGCAGAACAGAAAGACTCGCAGACTTTGAAAAACTTATGGTTACCAAAGGGGACAGGTTGTGGGGAGACAGATGCACTGGGAGTTTGGGATGGAAATGTTCTAAAATTAGGTTGTGATGATGGTTGTAAAACTATAAATATATTAAAATTCATTGAATTAAAAAACAAAAAAGGATACAAATGGACTTATCTTCAGAACAGAAAGAAACTCATAGACTTTGAAAACAAACTTATGGTTACCAGAGAACAGGCTGGGAGAAAGGGATGGATTTGGGGTTGAGGACTGGCATATGCACACTATTGTATATGAAATGGATAGTCAACAGAGACCTGCAGTACAGCACGGGGAACTCTCCCCAATATTCTGTGATAACCTATATGAGAAAAGAATCTAAACAAGAATGGACATGTGTATGTGTATAACTGAATCACTTTGTTGTACAGCAGAAATTATCACAACATTATACATCAACTAGATTTCAAACTTTAAAAAATGGGGAAAAAAACAAAAATCCTAATTTGAAAAGATATATGTAACCCACGTTCCTTGAAGCCTTATTTATAATAGACTAGATATGGAAACAACCTAAGTGTCTAGTGATGGATGAACAGATAAAGAAGATGTGGTAGACGTTCAGTGGCATACTACTGAGTCATAAAAAAGTATGGAATCTTGGAGTTCCCGTCGTGGTGCAGCAGAAACAAATCCAACTAGGAACCATCAGGTTGCAGGTTTGATCCCTGGCCTCGTTCAGTGGGTTAAGGATCTGGCGTTGCCGTGAGCTGTGGTGTAGGCCAGCAGCTGTAGTTCTGATTGGATCCCTAGTCCAGGAAACTCCATATGCCACAGGTGCAGTCCTAAAAAGCAAAAACAAACAAAGTCTGGAATCTTGCCATTTGTGACTGAATGGGCCTTGAGGTTTGGAACACCTCTCCCAGTGGCTACCCCCCCCCCCCCGCTCTTTCTCTCTCTCTCTCTCTCTCTCACACACACACACACACACACACTGGGCCTCTCTCAGCCCATGTGCATCAGGACGGGATGGTGCAAGTAAGCCGCCTACGAGGTCAGGCCTGGTTAGCATGTCCAGAGGCTGGGGCTCCCAACGCTCACTCTCTCACAGCAACTCTAACAAACAAGGGCAACAAAGCAGGCTTTCTGCTGTCCCACAGAGGAGTGAAGTGCAACAGCTGGGAAATTCCTCTCTAGAAACACAAAATAGTTATTTTTCATTTTAACCAGTGGTAAAAGGGCAGTTTGGCCAAGGCTGTAAGACCCCTGGCAAAATGAGAGGAGGCTTGAAGGTAGAGACTGTTACCCCCAAAGGTGCCAATTCCACTCAGTAAGCAGAAACTTAATAACTTCAGCAATAGAAGGACAGAATTAATAGGGATACAAACTATCAATCATATCAAAAACAAAAAACTCACAATACAATGGAGAAACATATGTTCAGTCAATCTATTGACTTTAACAAGATACGCTGGTGAATAGTTTCTACACTCTATTTTCCATCTACATGGCCTCTAAATTCACAAGCTTCATCCACTCCCAAGAAGAAGAAATGACAATAGGTTCCAGTGCTAAAGAAAAAAATGACTAGATCAGACTCACTGAGAAATAATGATACAATAGTCACAAAACTATATACCCAACAAGAAGCATGGAAAAATAAGAAATACAAATGGTCATTATTTGCAGATAATATAACTGTCTACCTGGAAAATCTAAGACTCAACTAAAACTATTACAACAAATTCCAGAGTCGGATGAGGAGGATGGCATACTGTGTATGAGAGTGGAAAGGAGCGTGAGTAACCGTGTGATCGCGGATGAGATCTTTAACCGGGCTTTAGAGTCTATCTAAAAAACAGAAATAACAACAGGGTCTAGGCATAGGCTTATTGTGAAAATTATATAAAATGCTTAGTGTATGGCACATAGTAAATACAGATGTGAGCTATTATATATCAGCAACCACCAACCAAAATGAAGTTAGAAATCCATTCACAAAGAATTAAGAAATTGTAAAATAGCCAAGAACAAATCTAACAAAAAACAAGCAAAAAATCAAGACAGCTCATGTGAAAAAACTATACTATAACCTTTACTAAAGAACACAGAATTGCTGAATAAGTAGAGAGATATATCATGTTCCTGGATGGGAAATCTCAAGATTATATCATCAGTTCTCCCTTAATTAATCTATAAATTCATTACAGTCCCATCCAAACAAAATTGTTTGGGTAATCAGTTGAATCTAAAATTCATCTGAGGGAGTTCCCTGGTAGTCCAGTGGTTAGGATTCAGCACTTTCATTGCTGTGGTTCGGGTTCAATACCTTCTGAGAACCGAGATCCCACATCAAGATGTGCATGCCATAGCCAAAAAATAAATAAAATTTCACCTGGAAAAGAAAATGCACAAGAATAGCCAAAAAAACATTTTAAAAGAACAATGAGAAACAAGCTGGTTGACCAAATATCAATGTTCATGTTGGAAAAGACAAACAGTTCAACGGATCAAAATAAAGAATTCAGAGTCATACCCATATATTTGTAGGGAATCAGCAGACCCTAAATGGAGGCCTTTAAAGACAGTGGATGAGGAATGAGCTAATCAATAAATTGTACAGAAACCACAGGACACACATTTGGAAAAAATAAAATTAGAGCCCTAACTCACAACAGATTTCAAATCCAGATGGATTAAGAACATAAACATTTTTTTAAAACTACACAAAGAACCATAAATGTGTTAGAAGAAAATATAGGAAAATAGTTTTACGATCTACGATCTTAAAGTAGGTAAGACATTCATAAGACAAAGCAAAACTCTGAAGCTATAAGGGCAAAGATGACAGAACCAGTCTCTAAATAACAAAAACTTCTACACAATAGTAGCCACTGTGAACAACAGGGTGAAAGGAATTACCAAATACATGCAGTAGTCAAAACATTAAAACTCAAAACATATAAAGAGATCCTTTAAATCACAGGGAAGAAAAACAGATAAATGAACAAAAATTTTCAATAAGCAATTTATAGAAAAAAATATACCTGGCTAAAAGACACAAAGTAATATTAAAACTCCTAATAATCAAAGAACTGCAAATTGGAAAACAATGCAAATAACTACAAACACATATACCATTTACTACATGCCAGCTACTGTACTAAACACTTTATAGAATTAGTTGGAGTTCCCATTGTGGCTCAGCGGTAACAAACCCTCTGGTATCCATGAGGATGTGGGTTTGATCCCTGGCCCCACTCAGGGGGTTAAGGATCTGGTGTTGCGGAAAGCTGTGGTGGAGGTCGCAGATGCGGCTCAGGTCTGGAGTTGCTCAGGCTATGGCGTGGGCTGGCAGCTGTAGCTCTGATTCAACGCTTAGCCTAGGAACCTCCATATGCCTTGGCTGAGGCCCTAAAAAGACAAAAACAAACTAACAAAAACCACTTTATATAATTAGTTCATTTAATCTTCAAAACATTCCTACATATCTGATAATATTTTCTAGGTATGATAGTGATATTATAGTTACATTTTAAAACCATCATTATCTTTTATAATATACAGTGAAATATTTATTTATATACCTGATATTTGCTACCAATAATATGGGAGGGTAAAGTGTGTGTGCGGTATTGCTGAAGCAAAAATTGACCAAGAGTTAATAATCATTCTACTTCTGCATATTTTGAACTTTTCCATAATAAAAAAAATGTTAAGTCATTGTGAGGTATGTACTACTAATACCTTACTGATGAGGAAATTGAGGAATAGAGGTTACGTAACTCAGCAAGGTCACACAGCTATCAGGTGGGAAGACTCACGATCTGACCTCATCCAGTTGGGCTCCAGAGTCCAGTTATTCACCAGCATTCTACACTCACTCCCAAAACTAGATATCATTTTTTACCCTCTAGAGAAACAAGAAAAAAATATTTAAACCCTGATATTATTCAGTACTATACGAAATAGGTATTTATACACTCTGTTTGTGAGCATATAATCTGATACTGTCCAGCTGGAGGGGGATTTGGCAGGAACTTTTATTTATTTATTTTACTTATTTATTTTTTTTTTGTCTTTTTGTCTTTTTAGGGCTGCACTTGCGGCATATGGAGGTTCCCAGGCTAGGGGTCAAATCAGAACTGTAGCCGCTGGCCTTCGCCACAGCCACAGCAACGCAGGATCCGAGCCGCGTGTCCGATCTACACCACAGCTCACGGCAATGCTGGATCCTTAACCCACTGAACAAGGCCAGGGATCGAACCTGCAACCTCACAGTTCCTAGTGGGATTCGTTTCTACTGTGCCACGACGGGAACTCCCAGCATCTAAAAACTTTTAAATGCACTTACCCCTCAATCTAGCAAATATCTTTCCTAGAAAAATACCTGACTCTATGCACAAAAGGCAAGTACACAGAGGCTTCCCGATGCACTGTTTGTAATAGCAAACCATTGGAAACGACCTAAGCGTCCATCAATAGCAGGATGGTTAAGTAAACGATGGTGTATCCATGTTATTCTGAACTGGAATGTACTAGTAAAAAGAGTATGTTCTGACAGCAAAGGACCTCTGAGCCACACGAGTATCAGAGGAAGAATTCAAGTTGCAAAACAAATAAATAATGTGAACCTAGAACAAAGCAAAACCATGTATTTGTATGTGTATAGACATACACATATACTCAGGAAATTGTGATGTCTGATGTTTGCTTCGAATTAACAGATCTGGACTGACACATAGCAGACTTCCTACAAAAAGGAGATGAACAGGAGGAAGAGCCACAGGAAACTGAATTTTAATTTTATAACTCATATGTATTCATATAATTCTATATAATTATACATGTTTGAACTTTTACAATTGGAACATTTATATATTCCTTACCTAAAAAAAATGGAAAATGAGAGATTAAAAAGAGGATGGTAGTAGGAATATTCATTTTGAAGTTGCTTGAAGGAAGGGTTGCATATTGGTGGTACCCTGGATTCAATGTGATTCTGAATATCACACAAACCACACAAGTCTCATGGCTCCCTCCTGAACCTGGCTGATGCCCTTGGGTAGAGACATTTCACCTTGAGGGCTTCTGAGTGATTAAGGCCTAGAAATAATTTCCTATGGGATTTCCACAGTTTCACCCCTGTTCTTGTAGTATGTACCCCTTAAAGTTCTGCTTCAGAATCACACTCTCTGTAAAGAGGTTAACGACCAGTTTCTTCAAACAGGTGAGCTACAGAACTCTGCTGGGAGCACAAAATACATTTCCAACAAAAGACTTTTTCCTTTTTGGCAAGCCATTTTATTACCATGGTAGTGGTCAGGCCCAAGCTTTCTACTGGGCACAAAGAGCCCACTTGGTCTGGGGAGACCGAGGCCAGACAAGCTCTGGGTTTGTTCAGGATTCTGATGAACCTAAGTGGCTGGCATTTGAATAGGGGCATGAAACAGAAGATAAGAACCACTAGAACCAACCATGGCTCTCTAAACAGAGAGGAAGGCAGAGCTTGACTGGAAGGCTACACAGATAAGCCAGATACCAACTCAACAATTTATTTTAAAATCTGATTTTTCTTAAACACGTCCACATTAATAAACCACAGAGGGACCCTGAGACTCAGACTTGATCCAGACCTGGGCAGGAGCACTAAGTGTTTATAATACAAACAGAGAAGGAAATGCGGACAGGTCAAAGAGGGCTCTGTGTGATCTATGATCCTGAGGTCTTATGTCCCTGACCCGTTTTCGCATTTAGGCCTGGCAATAGACTTCCCTGGAGGGTGACTGGCCTGGCCCTTATTTTCAGTCTCAACATCACCTGAGCACCAACGTGGGGCATTTTCACGTGCCAAGCATCAAAGTATAATCAAGTCCTTCTAGAAAGAGGTTCTCTCTGAGGAACCAAAAAGCAGGAAAGCCCAACCATACTACCCACCATATGACTACATGGCTTTCCTCATCCACTGGCCTCATAGTTCTGACAGGGCTTAAAGGGACTGAAGCCCTGATGACTCTCCAAAGAGTTCCACACTGACATCGAGCAAGCTGAAAACAGGGAGGCAGAGGGTGTGAGCGTGGACCTATGGATTCACCACCGCCGTGTACATTCCTGGACCACTTCTCTTCCATCAGAACAGGGGAGAAGGAGTTAAGGATCCGGCGTTGTCTCTGTGGCAACGCGGGTTCGATCCTGGGCCCTGTGCAGTGGGTTAAGGATCCAGCGCTGCGGCACCTGTGGTGTAGGTTGCAGCCCTGGCTCAGATTCAGTCCCTGGCCTGGGAACTTCATTATGCCATGGGGGTGGCTAAAAAAAACCCAAAACACAACAGGGAGAGGAGAACGGAAGGTGAAACTCTATACTCCTCAGCCTGTCTGACTGCTGTGGCATTTTCCACCATTACTCCGGAGGCTATTGGTGATAGGTAGTGGTCAAGGAGAGGGAAGGGTGTGTCATGGAAGTTGATAGGCCAATAGAGCCTGCTCTGCCTCATAAATTATACACAACAGGGCTATAGAAGTTGACTCCATGAAAAGAAAACTGTGTGTCTATGTGCACAGTAGGAAAAACTGATTCCTCAAGAAAGAAGGTCTCCACTGTGGAGGAGCGCCACCAGCAAACCTTGGTGTGTAAATTCAACCAGCAACTCCTGTGTCAACTCTTTCCCTGTGATGGGAAACAACAAGGGCCCCAGAGTCCTTACGCTGGCGCTGACTGAGGCTTACTTGAAACGGTGAAGTGGAAAAATCATACAGCTGGAGATAGGAGAAAAGTAAGAGTACCAAGGTCCTTTTCTGCAAGCCTTCCATTACAGGGATTCTCAGGAAGGCAAAGACCCCAAGAGCTTCCCTGTTTGCAGACTAGCTAGCAGCATCAGGAGTCTTTTTTTTTTTTTTTGTCTTTCTGCCTTATCTAGAGCCGCACCCACGGCATATGGAGATTCCCAGGCTAGGGGTCTAACAGGAGCTGTAGCTGCCAGCCTATACCACAGCCACAGCAACGCGGGATCCGAGCCGCGTCTGCAACCTACACTACAGCTCAGCGGCAACGCCGGATCCTTAACCCACTGAGCAAGGCCAGGGATCGAACCCGCAACCTCATTGTTCTTAGTCGGATTCGTTAACCACTGAGCCACGACGGGAACTCCTTTTGGTCTTTTCTTAAGGCCTCACCTAGGGCATATGGAGGTTCCCAGACTAGGGGTCGAATTGGAGCTATAGCCGCCAGCCTACACCACACCCACAGCAACACCAGATCTGAGCCGCGTCTGCGACCTACAGCACAGCTCACAGCTATGCAGGATCCTTAACGCACTGAGCAAGGCCAGGGATCAAACCTGCATCCTCATGGAGACTAGTCAGATTTATTTTCTCTGAGCCACAATGGGAACTCCCAGCATCAGGAATCTTTGACTTTGAACTTTGTTCCTCTCCTGAATTTCCTGCCTTCTCCACAGTGGCACTAAGGAGGGGAGAGGCAGGAGTCTCTGTGTTCCATCCTGTTCTGCTGGAGTCTAATTCAGGCCACCAGCTAGTCATTTTCCTCTGGAGGAAGCCCAGCCAGATCATCTGTGCCATCCCAGGACTGGCTCCAGACTCTCTCTGCCCCACTGGGAGGGTACTGGACCTCTATTCTTTCGTCCAGTCTTACATGTCTGTAGTTGGGTTCTTTCCCCATGCATGTCATGTTAGGAAAGTGCCAGATTTTTCTAAGGACACCATCAATAGCTTCCACAGGAGGAATCTCTGATCAGCAGAGCAGGAATTAAGTGAGAAAGAGAAGGGTAAAGGCTGAGCTCAGTTACCATCCACATACTACTAGCGCTCGCGCCCTGGACACTTTGGGACTGGATGTCAAGGAGTAATTTGGCCTTTATGAAAATAACAGACAACAATTGTTCTGTCTGCCCTATATACTCCCTCCATGGTCTTACACATAATCCCTCCCTGGCCACAGTTAACTTGTGAAGGAGTAGGCAGGTGATCCAAGCAGGCCCAGTGAGTCTCTGTCCTGGGATTCTGGATGCCAGTCACTTCTCTGTGACTTAATCTATGAGCTGCCAAACTCAGGAGCTCTTAGCAGCCTCTGGAAGAAGCTGATCTGCTGGGAAAAAGGAGCTGAGATCCAAGAATAAATAGATATGAGCACCCTAGAAGGATAAGGCCTGGTAGCATCGTGGTCTCTGGGTCCATCTACTCCTGAGCCCCACTGTATTTGTGCTCTTCCTTTGGCTTGGTTGCTCAGCTTTGCCCTTGGATTTATGAGCCAAACATTTCCAGTTTTATTTAAGTTTATGTGAATTTGGTTTTTGTCAAAACTAATCTGTCCTGACTACTGTAGAACTTCTATTCAGTAGCCGCTGGTGAGGCTATTCATCCATCTGAATGTCCTCACTGACAGACGAGTCAAGGGCTTCGCCAGGTACCTGCTGGACACCTTGAGGCCTAGCAAAGAACAGACACCTCAACCAAGAGACCAATATAGCTGGTGGATCTGCTAGGAGAGCAGCCTGTGCCAGGGTAGCACAGTCTTGCCTGGAACCTCAGAAGGAGGATGACACTTAGGCCCAAGGAGAGAGCCAGGGAAAAAAATCTACTCTCCCATGCCCAGCAGTGGGTGGGGAGAGAGTCTGCACAACAGCAAATAATACAGATGCTGCTTGAAGGACAGGATCATAGTTTCTAAGGAGGAAAGCCCTGATCTTCAGAGATTTGGCCTCTGGGATTCCTTTTTACAGACAGATGAGAGTGAAAGTTCTGCTGGAAACCACAAGATTGACTCTGACGGTACAGTTTGGTTCACTCTCAGACACTTCCGTTTTCTAGATGCCGGCAACTATGGTGCCAGGCATCTGAGCAACAGGCAATTCAATGATACTTCCCAGGCACTTATCTGACTTGAATAAAGACACATAAAACGGAGTTCCTTGGTGGTCTAGCGGTTAGAATTTGGCACTTTCATTGCTGCAGCCTAGGTTCGTTTCCTGGTTTGGGAACTGAGATTCCACATCAAGCTGCTGCACATCATTGTTATTAAAAAAAAAAAAAAAAGACACAAAATAATTAAAATAGTGATGAAAACACAGGAGTTAATTTTACCATTTTCTCCATGTGAATGTTTGAAATTTTTCAAAATTAGAAGTTTAAAAATACACACAACCAAAATTAAAACTTTGTAACCCCAAGCAATTCCTTTTTCATAACTTCTTTTATCGCTTTTCTACTTTGACCCAGTACTAACGGCCCCCAAACCAAGGGAAAAATAAATCTGACCGTATGAACTCAAATATTCCACTGCTGGATCCCTCTAATACACACCCCCTAAAATGCAGAAGGAACGAAGCAGAAAGCTCATACATAGTATTTAAAATTTTGTTTTTCTTAAAAAACAAGAAAACAAACTCCACACATACCTACAGCAGTCCCAAAATACTCTCTCGCTCTCTTTTTTTAATGAAGCTGGCCCTAGGTCAGAAAGACATCTGAAGTCATAAATCAGAAATTAGGTACGAAGAAACCAAAGCCCATACATACATGGACAAGCACATTCTGGAGCATAAATTAGTAAATATCATGTGTTGTATAAAAACACTATAAACGCATCACCATATAATTCATGAATAGACACATGTGCATGTGTTTATGTATACACCTATAAAAGTTTTTGAAGTAAAACCTGACAAGCATTTGAGCTTCCATTTCCTTCAAAGACCCATCTCCTTACAGGTTGTTACTGTGTAGAGTCAGACACAGTAAGCAGCCCCCCATTTCTGCTCCCCTCCGAGCTACTCCACAACTACCCAAGACCCCCAAATTCCAACCAGTCCATGCTCTCCATAAAACCTCACCTCCACACTCCTGCTTAGGACTTTGTCAACAGCCCCCACCTCCCCACTGCCAGCCCGAGGCACCAAATTCTACCTCCTGAGGCCCCTAGCTAGGCAAATAACTTGGCATATTTGTTTTCTGGGAAAAGTCAACCCCTCGATGTTTAATTTCACCTCTTTGGAACACTGGAAGAAAGGCCAAACACATCACAAGCCACAGGGAAGCACTGGGGCCAGGGCAGTACCTGACTCAACGCCATGCCACCATCAGCGCCACCTGGCCCTCCCTTAAAGTACCAAGATGTGGGGCATGGCACCTACCTACTTATGTTACCTATGATATATGCGTGTACGTGTGAGCATACATGCTGGTAAATTACCGAATTAGAGACTTTTGATGTATAAGATCATCTTATCTTTCCAACTTGCGCTTCTCCTTTGGGAGAAGAAATTTGAGGGACGGGGTTTTGCCAACCGGAGATTCCCACCGTAAGCCATATCGGCCAAGCCAGACACCAAGAGGCATGTGCCAGCCCAGGCCGGACTCCCTTCCTGCTGAGTCACCACAGCTCACCCCTACCCAAGCAGCATGAGGAAGAACACTGCGGAGATTAGCAGGTCCATCCATCACTCCCCCAAACCATTCTTAACCCAGGGCCAATAGGTGGCTACTGGCCATTCAGCCCTCAGTTGCCGACTCTCCGAGGCGGAAAGCTATGCCGTGGCTCAACTCCCAGGTGCTGGTATTTGGCTCCTGGGAGGACAGAGAACATGGGCCCAGTCACAGCCTTGGGAAGAAGTGCATGCCTCTGATGCAGGCTGGGTTGTCTTGGCCTGGCCATCCTTTGCTGAAAAGGCACACATAAGCGCACACACACACACACGCAGGAGCCTGTGTTTGCTCCTTTTGGTAAGGGGGCACCCAGGATGCCGCACACATCCTCACACAGATGCACTCACTGCTTGGTGTTTCCACTCCAAACGAGGAGAGGAGAGCGGGCTGTGGGCCTACGCGTGCCCGCCCCCCACACCTCCCGCTGCACTACGTCCTTGAGGCGTCTCTCCTCAGTCCTCCTGGGTACTTGTGAGTTTCCTCCTGGGTACTTGTGAGTTTCCTCCTGGGTACTTGTGAGTTTCCTCCTGGGTACTTGTGAGTTTCCTCCTGGGTACTTGTGAGTTTCCTCCTGGGTACTTGTGAGTTTTAGGCAGCCCAGGTGTTAAGCCTTTGCCATTTTCTTCTCCCTTTGGCCTGTCTCTGTCCCTCCCTCTGCCCTCCCATAGCAAGTGCTTTCAGGCCACACAATGAGTGGGAGGAGGAGAAACACTTCTATTGAGGAAGGCGTTTTGTTGTTTCATCCCTAAGGGGGGGTGGCTGGGAGGGGAGGAGGGGAGACCCACAAAATTTCTAATAAGCAGTTTCTCTCCTCAAAGCTAAAATGATTTTCTTTAATTGCTTGCTGGGAACAGTTTATTGTGGGGGTCTCGGCCCTCCCCCCAGCCTAATTGACTTACTGAAGTTTAACAGGGGCTTTCACCTGGAGAGACTGCAATTACTCCCCCCATCCCACATTCGTACCTGGGCTTTCCCCACAGGGGGCCTTTGTTCCCCCTAAATACAGCAGTGACACAAATGTCCTCAGCAGCAGGGGAACGCAGGGAAGTGGTAATTTTCAGCCCAACGCAATTAGCTGAGGGCTTTTCAGCCTTCCCCTTGAATGGTGGGGAAACTTCGGCATGTGGGAACGGTGGGCTCGGGCTGCTCTGTGCAAGCCAAACAAAAGAGGCCTCTGAATTGGGCCCCGTGGTGAGCCAGACCAGGGCTGGTGGGGGCGGCTGGGACCGGGGCCTGGACGAGGGACCTACATCGTCACCCACCCAATCTGTGTCTTCCAGTCAGTGGCCCCAAATAGCTTTCAGGGAGGCAGAGGCACGCAAGATGGTTGACCTGTACCTGGCACCACAGCTCTGCGTTCATGAAACAAAGAAGAGGGAAAGGGTGGTGGACTGAGCTGGGGCGAGATGAGGGGGTCCTCTTAGGGTCACAGTGCTGTGTCTCTCCAGCTCTGAGGGCCTGGGGCTGGAGCTCCATTACGTTTGGGGCCTTCATGGACACCCCTGAATCTGGAAGCTTTCGGGAAAGAGCCTCCTGGGAAGGCAGAGACAGGAGACCCAGGATCCGCTAAGACTTTGGTCTCCTGCTGCAGCCACAGCAGCCCCTACTGCCCAGCTCAGCAGAGGAATGGAGTCCTCTGCTTAGGCGTGGCTTTGAGGCCAGGGAGGCACAGGGTGAAAGCGGCATGTGGCTTATCTGGGGTCAGTGCCGAGGTAGCCAAAGGCCAGAATGAGGACTCCAGTAGTGGAAGTAACCACAGAGCCGGCAGCAAGCAGGCCTGCCAGCCTCTCACAAGCAGCGCCAAGACAGCCCTGACCCCAGACCCAGGAGAGGGAGAAGCAGTTCTCCTTGAAAGCATGAAAAAAAGGAAAACTAGAAACAGAAGGGCAGGTTGACAAATGAGCTGTGCATGGGTGAGGGACAGAACGAGGAGTTGAGAGCACCGCCGGGCAATGACACAGGCCAGGACAGGCAGCAAGGCGGGCAGCCTGTGGGCACTGGAAAGGGCCTGGCACTGGGGCTCGGCAGGCCAGCACTCAGTGCCAGATCAGCTGCTCACAAGATGTTTAACCTTGGGCAAGCCTGTAAGCTCCTGGGGCCTCAGGCTTTTCGTCTGCAAAGTGGGAAACAGTTGTACTAGAGCATCATTTTTAACTTTTTAGAAAATCGACAGAAAACTTCTGTGAGTCAGCATCTCTAAGAGATTTATAAAAGAGGAACCAGAGGAGCTATCCGGTCGAGCAGAGGTGAGGGGTCGGGGTCCAGCCATGCGGCCTCCCAGCTTCCCGCCATTGACACAGACCTTAGAGACCTACCTGAGAACCCCAGGACCAGGTACAGTCCAGGGCTTCCGCATTACTAACACGTCACTAACAACATTATAATCCAGCAGCGCTCAGGGCTGATGACAAGGAACAAGGCTGAGCCGTTAAGCACAGGCCTCTCTCTACAGCCCTGCCTCCTGGCTGCCCTCCAGGCCCACCAACAGAAATGGGACTGTGCCCCCATGTGCCATCAAAAACCTCACCACACAAGACAGTCTATGAGAGCCCAGATGAACTCTATTTGGGGGCAATTCCGCGTGGGGCAGTGACATAAATAGATAGGCATATATATGGCTTGTAGGCAGTGGTCAGCTCAAACTTTCTACCTCTTTATCCAACACTGAGAGCCACCCATGAAAACTACAATACAGCATGTTAACCCCACCCTGCCCCCTCAGTGGCCTGGGCTATTCGGTAGGAATTACTATTCCTGCCCTCACCCTAACCTCCAGTCCTGCCAAAAGAGGTTCCGAGCGATTCTCTACAGAGGCATCTACAAAGTAAAGGGCGGCTAGTCCAGACACCCACAGCTCAGAGCTGTGAGAGCAGACCCTCCCCTCACTCTGCGACTCCAGGAACAGCTTCCTCCTTCCAGGAAGAGTCCAGATCAATAATCTTCAGGGCACAAGCAGGCCTGTTGTGCAGACCAGCTGGCTCGGCTCTAGTCACTTCAGGCTGGACTCTGTCTTCCCACTTTCTGCTGCCCCTGCTTGAGCCTCGGGTCCCACCTGCACGGCCACCCTCTCCACTTCAGACGGAGGCTCCTGACCTGGGACTGACCACCACTCCCCCAGAACAAGGCCTTGCCTGGGAAATTCCCGAGCTAGAGGCAGGCAGAGATAGGTGCCCCACTCCTTCAGCAAGTACTTGAGGGCCATCCAAGCCAGCCCCCTGCCAGGAGCTAGGGTGTTCTAGACAAACGCAGTTCACATAGGCTTGCCCTTAGGCAACTTAAGGTTCAGCCAGAGAGTCATATTTTCAGTTTGTTTTTTTTTTTTAATTGGAAGCAATTCGAGACAATCAATAAGTTTTAATTCCAAATGAGAGCAAGATCCCTGTGGGCCGAGAAAGCAGACAAGGTAGCACAGTGGTTTAAACCCATGAGCTCTGGTGTCAAATGCTGGGACTCAAGCCCTGGGTACATTAACTACCAGATGTAATTCTGAGCATGTTAACCAACCTCTCTTAGGCCTCAGTTTCCTTGCTTATGAATAGATGATGGTGGCAGTACCTATCTGGAAGGATTAAGTGATACAAAGCGTTTGGCAGAGTGCCAGTCATCCTCATCCCCATCACTGCCTTGGCACCGCAGCGGCACTGGGGACCCACAAACCAGAAATGGCCTAGGGAAAGGAACTTGTACGATTTCCCTCCCGAAGCACCACGAACCGCGTAAGAAGAGAGACTTGCGGTTCCCTGCCCCTATTCTGCAAGCTACTTCAGAAACCTACTGTCAATGCTGATGAGAGACAGGATAAATTTCTCCTGGCCAAGGCCACAGGAGATCCTGAGCCAACCAGGGGCCTTAAGGGGGCAGACTGGAATCTGCTCCCCCTCAAACTGACCACAGCCCCCTTAGGCCTCTCCCTCCCCTCACTCTCCGCCATCGGGCTGCTGGCTGGAATGCAGGGGCCCCTGTGCTAGAAGATCCAGGCTAGGCAGGAGGCCGGGAGGCACAGGTGGTTCTCAGAGGAGATCCCTGGGCTCCAGAAAGCATTTCCCCCACAGGCCCAACAAAGCTGGGGCTTGTTGTTGGTCAAGGCGCCTTTGCTTGTTTGGGCTGCAGCCCAGACGGTAAGGCGGCTGGGACAGGCCAGGGGACGTAGAGCTGCCCAAGGAGGGTGGGGGGCGGCCAGCCCTTTTGGCACCAGCTTCCTCCTTCCCTGGGTTTCTCACTTTGTTGAGCTCGGCAACCCAAAGGAGGCTGGGGAAACACTTCTCACTAGCTAGCAAATAAAGCCACAGGGAGGAGGAGAATGATGAAAGGAGGTCTGGGGTTTTTAAATTTGGTTTTGGGATATTTAGGTGATTTTTAAAAAATGATAAAAGGAAGTTGTTTCTACAATCCAATTAATTTCAAACCCAGGATTCAGATCATAAACAGCCAACAGTGATTCCAAAGCACCTAATATCTATTATACCTCTTCTGAGACCTGAAGTCCTAGTGGAGCCAGAATTGGTATCAAGAGGCTGGGTTGGTTAGGGATAGGGCACAAGCATGGCTACAGTCAACCCAACTGCAAAAATCTGGGACTCTCAGCTCCCCAGGTCCATAAGACGCATGCAGTCCTGCTAGTCATGGGCACGCGTGGCTTTCCACATGGAGTTATGACATCAGGGGCTGCCAGAGCCCACTTATTCCTAAGAATCATGTCCTCTTGGCCCCTGGTCTGGGCAATGGGAGGAGGAGATTCCAATGGGGACCTTAACTTATCTGTTTCCTTCATTATTTCCTGGAAAGGCGCCCTCACTCACAGATCGTTTTGCCTCTGTTGGCTCCCTTCCACTGGGCCCCAATGCACTGCCTCCCGATCTTCCTTGGTCCTACTACCTCGGAGAGAATGAGGAGAAGGACTACGCTCGGTGAGTCCTGTCAAAGGAAAGGTTTTCACACAGGAGTTTAAGGAGATTCTGGGCCTGGGAACCCCTTCCCTAAGCATCTGCCTGCCATCTCGTCCAATTCCTGAAGTTCAGCTCAATTCAACCATACCACAGGCCTAGGGCTTGCTTTGGAACAGATTTTTTTTTCCTGCTGGCATGTTTTTGTCATGCACTTCTGAAATTACAAACTACAGAATGGGTTTTTCTCTTTGGAAAAACATTAGGATACAAAAAAGGGCATTTAATTGGAAGTTTCCTTTCTTTCCCACTAAGCCACTCGGGATGGGATACACATCTTTCAGAAGAATGAAAAGAAATGACACAGATTTGCATACACACTTGACAGTGGTCTGGGGTCCTGATTAACTGGCTGGGTGACCCACCTCACTTCAGGCTTCCATTGCCACACGGTACCTGTGCCAAGTACTGGATACTGTTAGCTGCTGCTAAGTTAAGGGTTTCTAGAGAACCCACTTCCCATACTCCTCGCTGCTCCCTCTGTGGAAAAGCCCAGGAGTTTAGACCCTGATGATAAGCCTTGCTTGGAAGCCTCAGGTCAGTTGCCGCCAGCACAGGCCTGGGCCTCCGGCACCTTGACTGCCACTGCCTCTTCTATTCTCAGGCCCTACCTTCTCCCACACGACCAGAACCTTCTACTTGGACTTGCTTGAGAAGCACTCACCTTCTTCCAGAAAACATTTCCTTGCACTCCACCACCAATAGGAGGAGAATTCACAGAGAAGGGGAGTCCCAAGGAGAAGACTGGGCAAAAGATAATCTAGAGAAAAATATAAGAACTTCAGGAAACACAGCGATTGCTGGAAAATCAATAACTAGGTCCCTAGCTCCTCCCCTATGCTGTAGGGGAGAGAAATTGATGGAACTCAGTGGCTTTTAGAAGCCACACACATGCACTCACTTATGTCAAGCTGTCTTCTTGAGGTGACTGTCTCAGGAGAATCAGTGACATCAATGCAAAGTAATAACGGTTAAGGCCGAGAATTCCACGTGGATCACCTCAGGTTGTTCTTGCTTGATGAGGGGGGCACCTAGAGACCAAAGAACCTGTCTGCCACCCTGACACACAAGGCACAGGCTTTGCAGAAGCAGGCTCAGAGATAGGTGACAGACGCACACAGAGCTAGGGAGAGAAGGGCACGGGGCTTGTGCCTAAAAATCAAAACCAGCACTGACTATTATTCAGTTAATTTTCACTAGGTGCTAATTGCTTCCTCTGATCATCTCTTTTTTCCTTTTTTTTTTTGTTCATTTTGTTTTGCTTTTTAGGGCCGCACTTGCAGCACATGGAAGTTCTCCGGCTAGGGGTTGAATTGGAGCTGCAGCTGCCGGCCTACGCCACAGCCACAGCAACACAGGATCCAAGTTGCATCTGAAACCTACACCGGCAGCTTGAGGCAACACCAGATCCTTAACCCACTGAGGCCAGGTACCTAACCTGAATTCTCATGAATACTAGTTGGGTTCTTAACCCACTGAGCCATGATGGGAACTGCCTGCCCTCCTTTTCTTTGGGAAGGCAGAAAGTGCACAGAGGGATATTTTCCCTCTTTATGGGGAGGGATGGGAGAAAAATGGGGTGCGGAGGGGCACAGAGGAAGAGAGAAATAAGCTGCCTCCTCCAGGTGCTCAGTGGGCTCATAAATCTCAGGTTCACCCAGTCCCCTAAACTTTCTTGCCCTCCATTAGGACTTATGTCTACCCACTGCAGGAACCTCAAGAAGGCTGAGCTAAAGTAGACACCTGTGGTTTAAAAGCAAAGGGTGGGAGTTCCCTTCGTGGCTCAGTGGTTAACGAATCAGACTAGGAACCATGACGTTGTGGGTTCGAACCCTGACCTCGCTCAGTGGGTTAAGGATCCGGTGTTGCCGTGAGCTGTGGTGTAGGTTGCAGACGCGGCTCGGATCCCACATTGCTGTGGCTGTGGCGTAGGCCAGTGGCATCAGCTCTGACTGGACCCTCAGCCTGGGAACCTCCATCTGTCGCAAGTGCGGCCCTAGAAAAGGCAAAAAGAGAAATAAATAAATAAATACATGCATGCATGCATGCATGCATGCAAAGCAAAGGATGGTTTGAGTGGGAGAAAGCAAAAACTCTAGTCCTTTGAGGAAGTCACCAGCAGCACTGATTCTGAGATTTTGCCTTTAGGATCCCAGCCATAGGAGGAAACCCTCTCGTGACAAAAAGTACATTTTCTCATCTTCCCTGAGAACACTGAATGCCAGATAATCTGACTGACTAAACAAAATCTAGAAAAGTCACATCTCTGAGCAAGCACCCTCGATCAGAGTTTTCTTGGGGACTGTCTGTACTTCAGACTTGAGCCCTGGGGGAGCAGCAGCAGAAAAAGGAGTAAGAACTTGAAGGCCGGGCTCATCTGGCTGACTCAGATTATCTTCCACGGACATGACCAGAGAGGCCCTGCCTGGACAAAGTTGATATGCATCCAACCAGGCCCGGTTAAAGGCCCGTGGCTGCAAAAGAGAAGGGCCTAAGCATCCTGAGAAACAGCAGTTGTGTCAGACCACTGCATAGCAACTGAATTCCACCAGTTTGTACCTTTGTTTCTTTTTTTCTCTTCAGCTATGCCTGAGGCATGTGGAAGTGCCCGGGCCAGGGATGGAACCCACACCACAGCAATGACCCAGGCCTCTGCAGTGACGATGCTGGAGCCTTAAACCACTGTGCCATTTTGTACTTCTAATACAAAAGTTAAGATGGTCAAATATCAGCCAAGAACAGCAGGGTTTCTGATCAACATGTTTCTTGTCACTCCAAATTCTGCAATATTAGTTCCAGAATTGAGGTCCCCACCCCGACCAAGGCTTTTTCATCTCTTTTTTTATTGTCAAGGAATGAGGGAGGCCTCTAAGCAATCCTCCACTGGTCCATCTCGCCCTCCACCTTGCTCCAAACTCTGAGTGAAATCCCTGCGCGTTCCACAAAGTTACCAAGAGCGATCCCTGCCTCTTCCTCCAGCTTAAATACACTATACCTTTAAAAGGGAAAGAAAGTGCCCAGGAAATCCCTAAAGAGCCCTGCTGCACTCCTCCCCTTGTAATGAAGCTTAATAATGAAATGCCCTGTGCTCCAATTAATAAGAAATGCTCATGTTCTCCAGCTGAACACCCCCTATAGATACACCTAATTTGTTTCCTTCGCTCTCCTCCATCGAGTTTGCATTTAAAGGTTACGATCTGTCGGTGCCCTCCCAGCCAGGCCCTGGCAGGATGACCTGGGGGAAGCAGGTGCTTTCTGCAATCTTGGAGCCCCGGCCTGACGACTACCCCTGACAGCACTTCTCTTCGTTAGTACATCCATACACGAGCTGTCCACAAAATGGAAGAGAAGGAAAAGGAGAAACAGTATTCGGAAAAGTTAAGGGAAAAGAAGAGGAAAAGGAAAAAAGGAGGGAGAGGGTATTGCTGAGAATACCTATTTCTCAATGAAAGAGAGAAATGACCCAAGGAGCATGCTGCTCCTTGCTCATGGGCCCCTGTGGAACTTGGGCCCTTTGGGACCCAGGCCCCTCAAAGGCCTTGGAGCTCCAGCTTCTTTCCCCTCATCAGGCCTGGTGTGTGACTGGCACCTATTCCCGAGACAGTCTGAAGGGTGCCAGCAGCAGCACAGAGGAGCCCCTGTGCTCGGGGAACCCTGCCGGCTGCCTCTCCAGGGCCATCTCATCTCAGGGGCCAGCTCGCCTCTCTGCCTTCCAATGGTATGGAAAATGAGGATACTTTCTAAAAAACCTGATTCCTCAGTGAAGCCCCCACCCCTAGCACCACATCAGGTCCTAGGACCATGGCCTGGCCGTGGGTGTGGGAGGAGCGGGTCCTCACCTAACAGCTCCCAGACTCCAAGGGATCCCGAGGCTTCCCGCTCCCCACCAGTAAAGCAAGCCCCCACCAGGCTGATGCTCCCAGAGGCCCCCTCTTTTCCAATCAGGCACATGTTATCTTCTTTCCAGCCAGGTTAGGGGCCCAGAATGGGTAAAGACCTTCTCTCTCAGCTCCTGGCACAAGGCTATGCTGCAGCAAGGCAAACGGTAAAGACCAAAGACATTCTAGCAGACAATCCCTAAGTGGGCCTACCTGCAGTGGGGCCCCAGTTCTTCTCCCTGGGGAAAATGCCTCCCATTTTGTCCCTGGTTTCTAGGGACTCCCCCCGTAACTGCTGAAGATGAGCATTTGGGATCTGTCGATGCTGCCCCCAGACACCGTGTCTCTTTCCTGCTTGCCTCTGTTCTCCCCCAACCCTTACCAACTGCTGGGTAGTCATCTGCAGCAGACTCGTGCTCTCCCAGCACCTCTCCTGCCTGGCCCCACCTTCCCCGACCCCTGAAGACAAGGTCCTTCCCTGGCTCCCAGAGACTCGCAATCTGTGCTCCTGACAGACTCAGCCCTGAGCGGGCAGCCCAATGTGCTAGAACGAACTGCCCCCATCAAGGGGTGGGGGGGTGGGGGGCAAGCAAGCGTGTGCCTGAGCATCCGAAGGTGCTCTTGTTTTCTAGGCACCCCATGGTGGTCTGTGACAGACGCACGGATAGGGGAATCCTCTGCCAGCCAGAGTTGGCATTCTCATCCTACCTCTCAAATCTGCCACTAGCCTCCAGGGCCGAAGACCCTCCAAGAAGAAGCGGCCCTGCAAGACAAAGACCCGAGGCCCCCCAGCCTGGCCTCCCGGCCCAACACAGGCCCGCATTAAAATCAACACTCCGTGAACACACAAAACTGACAGGGCAGAGGGGGAGCACACATCAGATACAAAGATCGGGCTCTCAGGAGACGCGGCCTGTTGGTCTCCCATGTTAGCTCCAAGTGACTAAGCGCAGGGTGGGAAATAACGCCATCGCGGTGGCCAAAGCTCCCGCCTGGGCTCCAGGTTCACCAGGCTCGGCAGCCTTTTCACGGGAAAGATGCCTCTGCCCGGAAAAAAAAAAAATGCAAGCATTGTGTGGGGACCATTAATGCGCGCGCCTCTGCACATTCCTTCGAGAAACAGGAGCGTACTAGTCCCTGAGCCCCCGGCCCTGTGCCCCAGCGATTGTACAGGCCTGGAACACACTGCACATGCCACCTGGTCCTTCCCCCCAGGCCCCCAGCTCTGTGAGCGGTGGGAAGGGGCCCGCCAAACACCCTGGCTTCATTGTGCCCCAGAAAGAGGGGACTAATTACTCGCCTCCACTCCGGAGCGCCCAGGGAGAAAACAGAGGCCAGTGGGGTGGAGAGGGTGGGAAATGGGGGTGGGGGGGTTGAAGAAGGGAGAGAGAAAGCCACAGGATACATTTCAAAGTTTCTCTAGCAATTTGGGGGTGGGGGAAAGAAAGCCTGGTCCTGACGTGAAATCATACAGAGGTCAGGGCTGGGTCTCCCACCCTTGTGAGAAAGTGGTGAATCGGAGACGGTTTATCAAACGATCATTTTTTTCTTTTGAAACTGGGAGGCAGCAGCTTGGACAATTCTGCAGATGTGCTTGATGAGTTAGGGACAAAAATGGCCTTTCTCTGCCCCCCTCCTCCCTTCCTTCTATAAGGGCTCCCATCGGGGGTTGCTTCTCCCTCCACTGCCTCCCGGGCCCTCCCCTCCCTTCTTCAGTGGTCAGCTGAGACCCCCACCCACTGCTCGCTTTTGTACTCTTGGCCTTTGGACATACTGACAGGGGCCTTTATGAGACCCCAATCAAGACCCCCATGTCACAGGTACCTAGTAGAGACACCAGACCTTTTCAAACAAGGGACAACAAGGAAAATCGGCTGGCCCATTGTCTCTCCTCTGTGCTAAGTGAGATGAAAGGGGCCCGCGGCCCCCTCCCCACAGCCCGCCTGCCAATCACCTCTAGTTATTAAGGTCACAATGTGTAAATTCTTTTGACCTGCACCTAATCAAAGATTCACCGGCCCTTTCAAACCCGAATGGGGAGGAGGGGAGAGACTCCCTCCCATAAACCCAGCAAACTCTCCCTCAATAAAATTTCTCTCTGATTCCTTCTCTGCTTCCCATCTCCACCCCCTCGCTTCTCCTCACTCCGCCCTCCTCACCACTGGCTTCAAACACAAATGACAAGCCCTATGGAATTACTACCCCTCAAAAACACAAGGAGGATTTGAAAGTTTTATTTAAATCTCTTTAAAGAAAAAGTTTTCAGAGAGGCATAGTTTCCCAAGCAAGCCCAGAACCTGGGCAGCCCCTGTGGCTCTGATGCCAAATCTCTCCAAATGGCAAAGTGGTCTGTTGGCTTTTTCTCTCTCCTAAATATCAGCCTCTCTTGCTTTGCCCAGGACACCACGATACGTGGAGAAAAACACTGGGATGAGCGATCCACCCTTACCATTGTCACTAAGCATCTCTAGCCCAGTTGCCGACCTTCCAAAACCTAGCTTACATTGAGTGGTTTTGTGAATTGAGGTGAAAAAACTCACCAGGCCCAAAATAGGCAACCCTCAAGGAAAAAAAAAGTCCTAGGGTAGAACAATGAAGAACAGAACAAGAATCAGAACAATGGAGAACAGAACTTGGAGTTTTGGTGGTTTGAAAACAATAAAATGCGTATTAAATCAAGCAAGGAGAAGAAAATGCTTACAGATCTCCCATCAATCGTATCAAGCTACGCATTTCTCTTATCTGTCACTTAGAATAGGGAGGAGGCCTAAGAAGCAAGGTGGTGATAATTTATGTAAGTTGCCCCCAAATCCTCACAGTCTAGGGGACGCCTCTCTCTCCCTTTCCGTCGCCCTCTCCTTCCTCCTCTCTCTCTCCCTCTCTGCTCCTATTTATCCTCCTGTACCCGGGATGGTCCCTTTTACTTCTTGGTTTCTCCCTGCCCAGTAGTCTTTATTTCTCTCTGAGCTTCCTTCGGGTGCTAATCCTTTATGTTATTCCAACTGCTGTCTCCATGCCAAAGCCTTCCATATCTCAACCCTGTGTCTGAGCTCCTAGCCACCGTTCCTGGCCGTCTCTGGCCACGGCTACCTGACTATCCCTTCACTGTCTCAAGTAGAACTCAGTCTTCGCAAAGCCAGGGCCCCTTCTGAGGTCAGGCCCATTGAGGAATTCACCCAGGTCTCTCCCCTCTCTCCTCCGCAAGCAGTCATGACCACATGCAGAATTTTTTCCTGTTTCTCCTGAATCTGAGGTTGTCTTCCCACTGCCCCCTGTAGTCTAGTCCGTTATTGCTAACATAGCGTACTCCTGGAAAAATACCCAGACAACCTCAGTCTCCCGCTTCTGAAGCACCCTATACACTGTGTACCACATTCATCATGTAACTGCTTCAATCTGGCCAAAAATCTTCCAGGGCTCTTTATTTTCCTCAGGTTAAAGCCAAACTCTTCAAAGCCCTCTAAAACCAGGCCCCAAAGCTCCCCTCCAGCCATAGTGCCCACTGCTCCTTTACAAATATCCTCCACCCCATCCAGCCAAATGTGTCTGCTCTGCACCCCCAAACTGACATTCAGCTTCCCCATCCCTTAGTACATCTTTGCTCAGACCACTCCCCTGGCCTCAAGTTCCCTCCTGCAATTTAAACAGAGCCATCTTTAAGTCCCACTTCAAATTCCGTGTCACCCAGGAGGCTCTCCTGATTTAACGAAAAGGTTATGCTTTCCTCTGACTTCCTATCGATAACCTTGACAATTGATGGTGCCCACACTGCACATATAATGGATTAAATTATTGTCTGAATACATGCAATGTTTTCACAATTGGAATATAAGCCCTTGGATGATAAAAACTGTCTCCAGTGCTTCATACTCCTCATGTAGGCACACAGCAGCATTCTCAATACATTTATACAGTGGGCACTCAGAAACATGCATTTCATAGAAAAACAGTTCTGAGTTTACATTGCTTTTTTAAAAAAAAAGTATTTCCTTTTTTTTTTTTGACTGTGCCCTTGGCATACAGAAGCTCCCAGGCCAGGATCAAACCTGCACCACAAGAGCGACCAGAACGGTGACAATGCCAGATCCTCTAAGCGTGGGCCACCAGCGAATTCCCTACATTGCCTTAAAAACATTCCAGTATTTGAACTTATTTCTTTCCTCACCATAAGTCCCAAGTATGAAACCATGTTTAATGCTGTAAAAGTAAAATGCAAGGAAGGACGTTTTTCGGGTGACGGAAATATTCTAAGCTGAACTGCAGCGAAGGTTGAACAATTCCATAGGTTTGCTAAAACTTGTGAACTGTACGCTTAAAATGTATGCTTAAATTGCGTGAATTTTATGCTATATAAAATATACTTCGATAAAGCTTTAAAATTAAAAAGTAAATGTAGGTCCATGCATCCTTAATTTCAATAACTGTGTAAGGGAAAAGGGAAGGCTTCTCTCCACAGTTACCTGATACTGAAATAGACATTTAAAAGTTAATTTATGTTTTTTCTATTAATAAAAATTGGCTCATTATAAAAAACTTAAATACAAAAAAGTAAAAAGAAAGCAAATGTCAGAAATCTACCACACAAGAAGTAACTGAAAGATAGTCAAATAACTATCATACTGCTTTGTGATTTTTTTTCATTCAGTACTACGCTATGACATCTTTGGGGGGATTGATAAATACATACTTCTATATCATCATTTTAATGGCTATGTGGAATTCTAATGGGTGAACGTACCATAAAATATTTAACCAGACCCCTATTAATGGATATTTATGTGTTCTTAATATGTCTTTATACATACATCTTGCACACTTGTCTGGTTATTGACTTAGGATAAATTCCTAGAAGTAGAATTCATGTGTCAAAAGGTTTTCACATTTTATTCTGATACTTACTGCCAAACTAACGTAATTTTAAAACTCTAATTTTTCCTCTCCTTATTCCTGGACTGGCCCTTCCCAGCCTGTAAAGAAGGATTTTCCTGGCCACAGAGACTTCTAACAAGTGAAGAATTCTTTGAATAATCTTTATTTTGGGGATTAATTTTTTGTTTTTATTCTCAACCACAGCTCACCCTGGATACTAGTGAGACTCAAACTGGCCAGGAAAGTACAGTGCTTCAAACACCTTAACCCGTGTGTCCCTCTCCCTCTCTGCCAAACGTTACAAATCTCACCTTCATGCCCAGCTGACCCTTCTCTTGGGTCATTTACCACAGGACCCCACTCCAATCACTCACTTGGTCGCCTCTCCTTCGGGCCCAGGAGGAAGGAAACTCAGGCTTGGCCAAGACGACTAATGCTACCACAGCAACAAAGCAGAAAATAACAGGGGAGAGAGAAGTGCTCTGCAAGAGCAGAGTCCTCAGGAGAGCGAGACAGTGGGTCACATGCTCTGAGCGAGGCCCTCTCCGTAGCCCCCGAAGGCCGTGGTGCAGTGAGTTCAGGGTGAGAAGCATGTGTTAAACGACGGCTGATGAAATCTAGACAGTGTCCTACAGGGAACCTGCTCCTGAGACTCCGTAGAGTTTTGACCAGGCACCACAGGACTGACCTAGGGCAAGACCCGAGCTAATTTCTCTCAAAATCCCCCCAAACAACAAAGAAGGGGAGTTCCCTTCGTGCCTCAGTGGTTAACGAATCCGACTAAGAACCATGAGGTGGCGGGTTCGATCCCTGGCCTTGCTCAGTGGGTTAAGGATCCGGCGTTGCTGTGAGCTGCGGTGTAGGCTGCAGACGCGGCTCAGATCCCACATTGCTGTGGCTGTGGTGTAGGCCGGCAGCTACAGCTCCTGTTAGACCCCTAGCCTGGGAACCTCCATATGCCGCAGGTACGGCTCTAGATAAAAAGGCAAAAAGACCAAAAAAAAAAAAAAAAAAAAAAAAAAAAAAAAAAAAAAAAACACAAAGAAGGGAGGGACAGACACTCATAGTGGCCTCAAACAGAAACGGATCCATTTCACTTTACCTTGCAAATCTTGGCGTTTCCTTCTCTTTCTGTTCAGCCAGCACATGTCACATGTGCAACAAGCCACACACAAAGGAGGGGAAGAAGCAAACACCACAGTTGCACAGTGGCCTCTATTGCTGGCAAATATCCATACTTGAAAAGCTCATCCTCCACAATGCCTTCTGGCCTCTGTGTCTTCCTGCCTAGCTCAGCTGCTAGAAAGAAACTAGTATGAAGCCTCTTACCTGACCACTTGCTATGCCAGCATAATGAAAGTGACGGCCATCCCCTGCCTGTCCCCACCTTTGGCACCAGTGAAGCAGCCAGACACAGCACATGCATAAGCGTCTCCAGCCCGGAGCCAAAAACCACATCTCTCTAGATGGGGCAGCTGAAGCATGGAAAATCAAGAGAGGAACAGGGCCTGGGCCCACATTCGGCTTCACCAAGCCTACCTACAGGATTAAGAGTATCAGGGAAAGCAGAAGATGAAGGGCCTTGATCTTAATGCCTTCTCAAGACAGGCAAGCTCCTGTCTTCAGGAGGTGTGCTCTAGCCCACAGAGGCACCAGCCCTCAGGACAATGTACGATATACACATTGTCTAAAGTGCGCCAGCTTTAGTTGGGGTACTGTTTCCAGCCTACTGCAAAAATCCAAGTGCTACACGATGACCGCCCTGGCCATTGCTCAAGAAGCTGGATTTTGTCTTTACTGCTGGAAGATGCACAGGAGGAGCCAGCAGCACAAGCTAAGCAGGGCTAAAGACAAATCTGAACACCAGATCATGGAAAAGGTGCGTGTGTGTGGGGGGGGGTCACAACAAAATATGATTTACACTTATTTTAATCTTCTAAAAGGTTCTCCCTCATTACTTGAGATTCTCTTTTATAAATTAAGGCCCTGCTAAAGATTTGGGATGTTATCGCATCCCAACTGGCACCCTTCCTGGCTTTCCTATACTTTTTTTGTGCCCCATTCATGTTTTAAATTTGCATTGCAAATATGAAAAAGGAAAGCTTCCGCAGAAAGCAATTTCCTGGGCCAGCAGCTCTTGGACTAATATTCCCTTCGCAATTACCATGGCTTCTGCATGTGTGTACTCCCCGCCCGCCTCCTCTCTCCACTCCCCTCTCCTCTGCCAGCATCTTCTTCCTGAACCAAACCTATCTGACAAAGCACTATGCACTGTGTCACAAACTACCCCCTATGAAAAGGCCCTGGCCAGAGAGAGGAGCAAAAACCAGCTGGGAAAAGAGGCAAGGATCTCGGGTAGTCAGCTTAACAGAGCACCCCAGAGGCACAGGGGTTTTGTCTGTAGCACAAGGCATATAACTTATGCAAAATAGGAAATAAAATTTCAGCCCTCAAAAGTTCACAATCTGAAACTCTGAAAAAAAAAAAAAATCCTATTCAAGAAACTGCTAGAGAGGCACAAGTATTAGCAGATGTCTACTCCACACAGCTGAGATCTTTCAGTATTGGTGCGAAGGGCCAAGGATATTTGCTGGCTTGCTGAGATATAAATGCATCTTTCATTGTCATCCTATGTAGAAACTCTAGTCAGCAGAGCAAAATTCAGAATCAATACAATCTTTTTGATTCATAACTTCTTTATAGCCAGTTTTCTGTATCAGTGTTGTCAAACTATTCCACTGCCAGCGGTATATAGAGATATCTATTCTCTTTCTTGATGGTGTGAGGAAAATATTCCAGCTCTTGGGTCTCAAGCCCCTATACCTCCCTGACCCCCAAAAGAACTACAATAATAGTGAAACTCCCAAGACTCATGGATACGGGGAAACTGTCATGGGCAGCAGAATTCCTGATCTTGGGTCTTCGGCGCCTGCCCAAGTAGAACCACGTGTAACTGTCCTGAACTCAGGGGAAGAAATACAACTGACACTGTGGACCGCTACCTGGAGAGCCCAGGGACCAGGACTGTGGTAGATGCAAAGGTGGTAGAGGGGACAAAAAATTTGATTTGAAATGAAAAGGGAAACAAGGAACCTACGTCTTGACTCCAAACTGAAGTACTGAAATCTGCCCCAAATGGCCTGAGAGCCACCTAATTACAGGAGGATGGGGTGATCCTTCCACCTCTGACCTGACCCCCCCAATATACAAACAGATTATGCTACTGATCCAGCCACACTCCCGTCATTGCTTTTTTTCACTAGGGCCCAGTACAAAGTCCACCCTACAGCCAGTCTACTTTTAAGAGCGAGCTCCACTGGCTCAAAACACTAAAAGCACAGGTATTTCATGAAGATCCCTCTTTCGACTGATTTGAGTGTTGCAGCTAACAGGTGGGGAAATCTTAAATATACGAGTGTTATCAGGACAGGACCACTGGAACGGATCAGTGCCATAAGTCAGACAAGGCCACAAGTTTCCGCCCACCATCAGGTTCCTCTTTAGCCTTGACAGATCAAACCCAAGCCGAAGCAGGCTGCAGAGATCAGCTCAGTCTCCGAGCCAAAGGTCTTCACAGTGAGGGACCAAAGCTGCCCTGGCTGGCCCTCTGCCGGCCTGTGTCCCAGATTAATCACCACCAGGAGGGGCCTGGACATCAGGCTGCAATCTGAGCCCAGCAGCACCTGCACAGGGGTTGCCCCAGCACCTCCCTCACTCCCTCAGGCAAGACTCCAGGGCATGAGGGTGTCCACCTGTTGACCAGGTTACCTGGGACAGCAGGGCCAGGCGCTTAGCCATCTTCAATCCTGCAGGTAAGTCATAGGCGGTTTGAGTTAGTGCAGGAAGGAGGAAAGATGTGTGACTCAAGTGGTGAAGTTAAGGCTCCAAGAGAAAGAAAATTCTCAGCCTCTAAACAGAAAGATAGAAAGGCCTCAATGCCCCTTTCAGCCACTGTCTAGAGAGGAAACTGAGCTCAAGCCCAGCACGGATGAATGAAGCAAGCAACTACGGATCGTGTGTGTGCACGTCTGTGCTAGAGTGCACTTTTTAGGACCAATGACACCTATTATATTACACAGTCTTCTCGTATGATAATTTCTTTTACGTTGCTGCTTCTCTAGGTCTGACTAGAGCAGGAGGAAGTTTTTTTGAGGCAAAAAAAAAAAAAAAAAAAACACACCCAAAGGAGGAAGATAAGCATGAAGATCTGTCCCCAGGCGCTGCTAACTTGTGATATAAGGATGGATGCACGCTTTCCCACCTGCCCCACGCCCCAGGGAAGGAAGGTGGGAGGGGTCCAAGTCAGACTGAAGTGTGTGTCCCTTGAAAGAGCAGAGAAAAGCACAGGTCAGATAAGAGGAGGAAGAGCTCCGACACAGCGCCTTCATTTGAGGAGGAACACCCACATCCTGACTGTTACACCTTGTACCTCCAGAGCTCCATCTCCAGGAATTCCCTTTGAACTCCCGGCTGCAACTCAGAGTTAGGACAGAGCAGTGGCTACAATTACACACTTGCTTGGGGAGGTGGGGGGGGGACCCTCCGCTGCATGTGACAGGCCATGAAAGGTCCCTGCCTATAAAACAGCCTAGAAAACAAACCCTTAATTTAAATGTTAATGAAAGTGCTGTGGAGACATCAGAGGCTTCCCGGCTGCTCAGAGAACAGCTACACCAGCCACAGAATTTATGGCTCCCCTTCACCCTCCTGCCTCCCTCTCTGCCTCATCACCCACTGAAGTTTAAAGAGTAAAAAAAAAAAAAAAAGAAGAAGAAAAAAAAACCCAACTAATTTTAACATTAACTCCATGCTTCCACCTTGGGATGTGATTGCTAAATTATCTGTCGGCAGAACAGTGATCAAAGGTGGAAAAACACAGGCACATTGCACACACAACTCAGAAAAGTCAGCCGCAGCTAAGGCAGGAAAATGACCTTTTCTCCCCCTGACACTGGAAGGGTAGAAGAAATAGCGGTGCAGGTAGGGACTGGAGATGGGAGGTGTGGGCAGCAGGAAGAGGAGGAAGACTCTGATCCCTCCCATGTGCTCTGCTTCCCATCTGAGAATTCAGCATACCATGTCTGCTAAGTTTGACCGGTCTGTCTCTCCATCAGCCCATGCTGTCTAGTTCACTGTTGTTTCCCTAGGGTTTAGCACATTGTAATGCTTAAGAACTATCTGGGGAAAAAAAATGAGAAATCAGGAGGGAAGGAGAGAGAGACAGAGTAGAGAGAAAAAGAATTTAAACACTGAGACTGGAGGATGGAAGCGGATCCCTGCGGCAGGGGCAGGGTCTTGATGCATGGACTCTGCATCCACCGCATCGCGCCTTCTGCAGCGACCTCCGTTTCTATTTGTAGTGTCTTATTTAAGTCAGGTCTTCACAACTGAGCCAAACTTCCTGGCCAGGGAAGGAGCTGCTCCCACAAATGGGGCCTGGGCCAGCCAGGGCTGGTTGGGTTGCTGGTCTCAGGCCAGCAGCTCAGCACCTGAGTCTCGCTGAGCCCAACATGCCCTGGGTAGTGGCAGAAATCCAAGGTCCTGAGGAAATGAAACCCACCCCTGTGGCATTTTATCCTTGCTACTGACGGATATGTCCACTGGAGAGGCTTGGCCTAGCACTGGCAGTGAACTCTAGGGTGGCGGGCAGTGCCCTGAGATTCGGCATGGCCAGATTCCAATTCACTTGTATCCCTACAGTGATCTCTTTCCAATCCTAGGTTATTTTAGGCTGGACCAGTGGGCCCACCTAGCATCACCCAGAGCTTCCTCTTCTCTTCCTTTCTTTCTTTTCCTTTTTTTTGTTTGTTTGTTTTTTAGTTATTATTATTTTTAGGGCCGACCTGCAGCATATGGAAGTTCCCAGTCCAGGGACTGAGTCCGAGCTATAACCGCAACCTAGGCCTTTAACCCACTGCACTGGGCTGGGATCAAACTCATGCCTCTGCAGCAACCCAAGCCACTGCAATTGGATTCCTAACCCACTGTGCCACAGTGGGAACTCCAAGCTTCCTTCTTCCTCCAGGCTCCATGCCACCCCTTCCAGCCATGCCATCCTCTGGCCCTTCCATGCTGTTTTTGTGCCTCTGACTCTCTTATCCAGGGGTACCGCATGCAGGAGGCTCCCTCCAGTGTGCTCTGCAGCCTAGCAAGGGAGGACACTTAAGCCACTCCCTGCCTAGAGAAGGTGTCCTTCCTCTAGATAAGCCCTGACCCTGGGAAGAGAGGACAGATCTTGATAGCTGTGAGCCAAACCATGAGGATGACCAGCCACAACGTGAAGCATGACAAAGTCATCCATCACAATTTTCCTTCAGGTTATCAAGGTCAGGGATCCCCTTCAGGATCCAGCTCTTTATCACCAACTAGAAAAAGTAAAACTCAGAGGCACAACCTTTACTTTTGATTTGTCTTCCTCTAAAAGCACCGAGTAAGTTGGGCCGCCCAGGGCTCAGACTGCTGAACCACTGCGAACCACAAGAATCCACACTGAAAGTTGGCTGCCTCTTTTTTCCAATCTTTCAATCCTCTCTGTCAGAGAAAACTCCAGATGCAATTACCTTTCACTAAAGAAGGGTGTATTTCAACAGGCTGGTGAATATGCGTCTGCCACACACACAACTCACAGTAAGCCCTGTAGCCACTGGGAACAAACATCCCGCTCTCCCCAGAAAGCCACCCCCTTACCAAACAGTACACAGTGATGGCTTTCCTTCCAGACTCTCCCTCTGCTCCGGGAGAAATGAAGCAAGAAGGGGCAGCTTCTCCAGCAAAACCCCCAGAGGCCACAACTCACTTTACAAATTTGAATCGGTACATTTCATGCAGACTTGGACTAATCCCCCCAAAAACAAACAGGCCACCACAGTAAGCAAAGTTACACAGAATTGTATTATATATTTAATAACACAGCTAAGTCAAGTTTCTACACCTATACCACTCATATGTTTCCCTAATGACAGAAACAAGAGAGGAGGGATTAAAACCCAAGTGTCTCGGGAAGCCTTCCTGACCACACTCACTCACATGATAGCAAGCGTTGTTCAGAGATGGGGAGAGGATTCTGCTGAGTGCCTCCTTTTTCGGGGCGGGGGGGGGGGGGCAATAAACTGGCATCTGCAGATTCCCAGACCAGGAAGGAGAGGAAGGAGCAGCTTCTCTCTTCCCCTCCCATGAAAACAGGGGCAAGTGGGTTTCCAGACTCATTTCACCACCAACACCCCCCAGCTGGCTTGGAGGGGCCCCGCAAACTGAAGACCTCCGTGCACTAGTGGTCCTGCGATGGTGTGAGTACTCACAGCCGCCTGAGTGAGCCCAGGCCGTGACTGCACACTGCCTTCCTCCCCGCCCCCTCTCCATCTCAGCTCGGGCCTCCAGGAAGAGAGAACGTTCCCAGGTCCCCACAGAGCCTTTCAATGGCCACAGCCACTGTCCAAGATTCTGGTGGATGAAGGAAGGCATTGCAATGACCCACAGGCCAGCCTCATGGCCCCTCCTCAGCACCACAGTGCATGGTAATAGGCTAGAGACCTGAGGTTCGTCTGTCCCATCCCACATAGGTCCTTCCACGAGCCTCAACTTCTCCGTCTGCCAGGAGGGGAATGACCCTCTCGCCTCCTCAACCAGAGAAAGCCTAGTTTCAGTCAATCGAATCATCTGGCAACCATACAGTTATGTACCCATCTTCCCTCCCCCACTGAATAAGATCCTTGTGAGAACCGCCCCACAGCAAGTGTTCAGTCAGTACTCAGGGAGCACGGAGGAAATGGAGTGAGGAAAAAAAGAGATGGAAAGTAGGAGGAATGAAACCGAGTCTTTATTAGTTCTGCATTTCCTTACTCTGAGTATTTACTAACTTCATTCAGCTGGAAATAATCTTAATAGCAATAAAATGTCAACTGCACGTTTTTTAAACTCTGCTTTTCTGTGATACTCATGGAAAAGTGCTTGGAACTTCACGTGACCTCAGGAGGTTGTATCTCTGAGAGCAGTTGGGCTGAGCATGTTTCGGCCCCACAGTGACACCTAGACATGCAGCCTTCCACCCAAGGCACACCTCCAGCATCTCACTTCTGTTCCACCCCAGCCTCTTCTTTCACTCATCGAACAGCTCCAGGCTGGGCCTCCTCTATAAGAGGAGGGCTGCATCTCTCAGCCATAAATCCTAAAAACAGAGTTATTAGTCTCGGGGTAAGAAGATGGGGTGGGAGGGCACATATGAGGGAGAAAGAAAGGTCCTTGCCTGCCACCGTCCAGTCGAGCCTACTGGTTTTCCTTTGGTGTTTTCTGAGTACCTAACCATGGCTCTAAGCACATGATTGGTATTAAATATCATCCCCCACAAGCACATGACTGGTATTAAACATAATCCTTCACAAGTGTTTACAAATCAAAAACTCAAGGTCAAGGAAGGAAAGAAAGGTGACATTTGGACGCAGGACAAGACACTTGCTTTCTGCCAGGTATCCTGGCACATCGAATTAGGCCTAGGGCTTGAAGTGTCACGTCTCATACTACACACATAAGAAATGAAGGCAGAAAAGCCCCAGCATCAAAGATAAATATGATGAATAGCTCTAGCAAAGTATTTTAAATAGATGAAAGAGACTGAGATGTGCTGGGTCTTCCAACTGTCCAGGTTTTCTCTACCTACATGAGGGAGCAGGTGGGGAGTGAGACGCTGCCAGGTAAACGAGGAGTACCTGCCCTGGAGGACGGCACCCACCCACCCATGCTCTGCATGAGGGTTCCTGGACACATCACGTTAGTGACACTGACGACCATATTCAACAGGAAAAGTGGCAGGGAGGGGAACTGAAGGCAGTCATGGAGGACAGGAATTCCAGGGTGGGGCGGGGAATTCCTGCTGAGTCCCCACCTTAAGAAGATGACAAAAGAGCAGTGTAACTCCATGAGGGTTGGGAGGAGCCCCAGGAAAGGGTGGAGGCGTGAGAGCAGCTAAAGCCACGAAACAAATGCTTCACCAGGTAGGAGAAATTCTAGTTGACAAGATTGTAGCCATGTTAGCTTTGTAGTGCATTTTCATATCCACTATTTCTGATCATCTTCACAGTAATTTTGTAGGGTCTAAGGAGCAAATGGTATTCACATTTAACAGATGAGAAATAGAGGCTCAGAGAAGGACTTAGCCAAGGCCACCCTGCTGGATGGTGGCAAAGGAGAACTCCAGTCTCCCAGCACAGATCCTATGACTGGGAGGCAGGGTCTCCCCAGATTAGGAAAACGGATGAATTTACCAAAAGGTTTTCAAATTCGAAGACACGGTGAGAAAAAAAAATGGATCTAATGATAAGATGAAAATATCCCTAACCCAGTATATTTTTTGAGTAAGAGAAAAAGAGGCAGAGAAAACACCAGCATATATTCTGGTCACCTATCATAATGATAGAATCCCAAATGCAAACTGTTTTTCAAACCAGTCCAATACGCCATTTGTGGACTTGAGGAAAAAAGTCATCTCATATAATTTGAGTCAGGAGCTAAAGAGCCCGCCAACGGTGAGTGAAAGATTCATCCCAGGGCCAAGAAAGTACACAAGAGGACAGGAAGCCTCTCAAGGAGAACGTGAGGAAGACATGAGACCTAGATTTTCCCCAAATACGAGGTACATCAAGGACTTAGCAAAGGTCTGGCATAGAGCACATGACTACTAAGGGCCAGCTGCTGGTGCAGCAGCAGTCAGAGCAGTGCTGGTAAGAATAGGAAGCTAGGTCCTTCCTCAAAGCCAGCTTCCAGTTAGGGCCAAAAACAAAACAAAAACAAACAAAAACAAAAAACAAATCACTTTCTTGTAATCCGAAGCACTTCTTAATGACAAAGGCAGACTCTATCCTCAACCTCCTTTACTGGCATCATCTTCAACAGCTGCCATGCTCTTCTTTTAACAGACAGCCTCACACACTCCAGAGGCGGCGGCTGCAGAACAGGAATATGAAGATGGGGATGCCGGGAGAGCCTGTATGCATTTTTGACCTAAATCCATGTGCACGAAGCACGTGGATCCTCTCCAGCCCTGAAGAGGGTCCGTCCACTACCGACCTCACCCCAGCCCAAACCAGCCTCCCAAAGCCAGCAGCAGTCTTCAGGTAACCACCAAGACAAAGTCACCAGCCCACCTGTCACCTCCCACAGGTATCCTGCCTTCCTTCTATTCGTCACATATCCAGTCCCCAGATACCCAAGCCTGGCTAACAGGCTTTCAAGGGGACAGCACTAGGAAGAAACTGAGGAGGGGAGAGCTCAATGGCTCCATTTTCCACCCTCTGCCCCCACACACTTAGGCCCCTCTACTCCCTGCTGTCTTTCCTTCCCTCTTTCCTAGGATTGCTAGAATGATTTGTTCTGGACAGCGACAGGTTTATAGGTTAGCCGACACCTCCGCTCTGTGGAATTTTAATTAACTTCTCCCATCGTCAATATGCTAAGGAACGGGGTCTCCATTCTCTGAGGTCAGCAATGTGTTTCAGGTCCTGCTATATCAGCCGTCAAATTGAAGAATTAATGACGTGGCTAATCGGCTCTAATTCTTTAGGAAGAAAAAATCTGAAAGGGAGTTGTGGAAGGGGGCAGGAGGAGGGGTGCAGACTCCATGGGGTGAGGAGAAAAAGGCTAAAGGGGGCTGAGCAAAGGGGGGGACCAACTCTCTCATAAAACAAGTGACTGACTTAAACCCGGGGTTGGAGGGTGGCAGCCCTACAGCTTTCCCATTGATCATGTGGTGGGGACGGAGGGGTGAAGGAAGTTAGAGAGGACACTAGGTAAACACGCCTACAGAGCAGGTGCAGAGAGGGTGTCTATGTACCCTGCTGGGGAGGAGAGAGGCTCTGCCTCGGTTCAAGCGACCCTCGAAAGCCGAAGTCAGGACGCAAAGCTCACTTGTTCATAGGTAAAACAGAGAAACATCAGTCAGGCTAAACGGTGGGGTAAAGCCACCACCAAAATTGGCACTTCTGCTATAACTGTCAACAAATCTACTCCACCTTTATGACTTTGCACGAGGGCCCAACTGGTCATGGGCCCCAAGCCTCTCCCGATGATGCCCACCTGACCTCAGAAAAGCATTATTACATGGGACAAAACCATACCCCCCAAACATCTCCCTTACCTGAGCAATGGGCTGATAGCAATGGACCAGACTCGGTCTTCAGTCTGGATGGTGTGTAAGCACTGCCCCAGCCGGCCTGAGGCCAAAGGCCATACCTGGAAACAGGAGAGGAGATGCTCTCGTTGGCGTTGCCTGGGATTGGGGTAAGGGTTGGAAAGGTGCACCAGCTGGGTTGCCTAAAAGGTGGGGAAATGGAGGATCTTTTCTGTGCTGTCCATACGGAGCTCAGGGTAGCAGCAGAGGGGCCTCTCCAGTTTCCAGCTCTCCTACCACCCAGACACTGGCTCCCCGTCCTATTCGCCCTTTCACTTCCACCTGAGAGCCCTTAGGCGGCAGCCAATCTTATGCCAGGGAATCAGAAGTTCCACATTCCTCAGCTGAGAGCGGACTGAGAAGAGAGGGCAGCTGGGGCTTGCCTCGCTCAGCAACCTCCTCGTGTTTGTGGGTTTTCCTTTTTCCTCTCTGACCAAGATTTTACTTTGGGGAGGTAGGAAGGGGGAGGGAGATCAAGGCCCAGGACGAGCAGACAGGGACAGAATTAGAGAGGAGTAAAAGAAAGATCCAAGGGAAGGAAGAATGGAAGAAGAGGACTTCAAAGCGGGAAGGTGGTGTGTTGTTGTTTGTTTGTTGATAATACCCAGAATCCAGTGCTATTCATGTCAGCAGGGAATTTAGCACCTAGTGTCACCAAAAGTAGCAGAAAAGCTTAACTCTTTTAAGCTTCCATATCTCCTACAGGTTAAAAATATTGCTTGGAGCACATTATCTGGTCCCTATCAGTCAGGAATGTACATTAGCAGCCACTCTGGGCTTAACTCTAATCAACACTCACAGAGCCCTCTCAGCGGTCAGTGCATTTAGAAATCTCCCATTAAGCACAAGGCCCCCTCACCTCACCCTACCCCAGATGACACACTCAGGGAAATAAGCCTCTAACCAAACAGAGAGGAAACCTCAAATGTACAGGGTTGTCCCCAGACAGCCAAGGAGGGATCCTGAGGCAGCCAGATGGATCAGTGACCTCTTAAGGTCCCTGTGGTGCTATAAGGGGAACATACAAAAGTCAGTCAGGACCTTAGATGGAAGAACTCGCAGAAAACATTCCTTGAGTTTAAGGGGTAGGTGATGGAGTGGGGGTGGTCCTGACTTCTTAGGATCACATGATAGCTCTTCTCTATAAAAGGAGAAAGTGTTTCTTAGATTTTGTGCATCTATGATAGGGGGAGGAGGGTGTGAGTTACTTTTCCCAACATGGGAAAAGAAAATGAATTTAACGAGAAGACCCTCAATGACGAAGGGCAGAAAACAAAAGCTAATACCACAACTTTCCTGGAATGCCGTGATACTGGCTCATTTCTCTGGGTCAGGTCACTTTGGTAGTAACTAGTTGCACCTAATATCCTCTTTCAGACAGCCCCAGCTTGGAAGAGGAGTTTGCCTTTTCCCTGATGCACACTCCCTAGGAAGCAGGTTCTTGCTTGGGGTGGGTGGGGAGACATCAAAGACTGATTACAAAATCTATGAGGACGGGATCTAGGCCAGAATTCACCAGTGCCCTCCACTGAACCAGCTGGTGGATGCCTGGACTGTGAAAACCACAGAACAAGGTTCCTGGTCTCCAGGAGTGGCTCAGCAAGCATGCTGCCAATTTCCAAGCATGATCTTGGGCAAGCAGCCTTCCTGACCTGCACCAGCAGCACGCCATCCACCACAAACACGAGCATGCTGATCACATCTTAATCCTCTGTGGTCAAATCCAAAACAGACCCATCCCTGGAGAAGACATAACTCAGTGGGAGCAATAAAAAGCAGTTGGCGGTACATATTAAGACCCTTAAAATGACCAAAGCCTGTGACTCAGTAATTCTACTGCTGAGACACTAACCTAACAATCCTAAAACAAAGAAAAACCTAAATGATAAAAATATTCCCTACAACCGGCAGTAGCAGAAAAAGCACACACGAGCTTTAAAATTAGGCAAATCTGGGTTTGAACTCTAGTTGTTAGTTATATATCTCTGATCTTACGGGCATTTCCTAACATCTTAGACTCAGTCTTCCTCATGTATAAAACGGGAAATAATGCTCATCCTTTAGGGCTGCAGTGTGGACAAGTGAAGGTAAATGTAAAGTACCCAGCAGAGCAGCACAGTGTTTGGCAGCCATCAGGCATCAATAACGGTCGTTCTTATTATTATAGGAAAAAACAAGATACAAACATCCACCAACAGGAAAAATAGTAACTAAATTATGGTAAGTTCATTGTGAAGCCATTAAAGATGACACTTATAAATAGCTTGTAATAACAGTGGAAAACCTTATAAAATAAAGTAGACACAGCAGGGTATACTGGGTATGCGAAATATATTAGGACCATACTTATGTAGGGAAAAGTTACCCTAAAGGATAAAATGAAAAATAAATGTAAAGTGCTTATCAGCAGTGTCTAGTTACATTCTATGTTATTATAAAACAAAATAAAGCAAACCAATGCACTGCAAACTACCTGAAAGAAGAAGGAGGGGGGAAAAAAACAGTTTAAATGTTCCCTCTTCATAAAAATCTCCCCTTCCAAGTAAGAGGTGACCTCTCCGCCCTCTGAACTTCATGGCCCTTTCCCTAGAGCCTTACAGTCCTGGCCACTTCCAATCAGTTTCAGAGCTAGTGCAGGCAGTCTCAGCTCCCCTTGAGGAGAGACTGTGTCTTCCTCCCCTCTGAAGCCTCACGTGCAGTAGGCACTTATCAGAATGAATGAAAGAGTAAAGAAAAAGGAAGAAACGAGGAATGATCAGTCCTGCCCCAGGCCCAGCAAGAATGTAAGCTACCATCCTACCACATCTCAGGATGGGACCAGCCTCATCAAAGCCCAAAGAGGCCTTGGATCCAAAGTCACAGTGAATCTGAAACTAAGTTTGGGGGGAGGAGCAGTCCCTAGCTCAAAAGTCTTGCAAGGAAAATGTTTTGCTTCCCTTCACCTCAATTAAACAAATTTCTTTCAAAAAACACAGTACATACTTGAAGAACTCCCCCCAGATAGGCTATAGACTTCATAAAACAAACATGACTAAGTTCTTATGTAGGTTCAGGTATTAGAAGCCTGTGAAAGCAACCAGAGAACTACAGATGCTACCATAAAGAAGCGGAGAGTCGGTTATAAAAGACTATGAGTAACGTTGAAATGGTCTAGGAAGATGGAAGCAACTAAATTCAAAGACAATAGAAAGGAGGGAAGAGAAGTAGCACCTAGAAAGCCAGAAAAGATGAGCTGGCCTGGAGGTCACTGGGAACCCAAATCAGCTGACCAGCTTTTTGGAGTTGAACCAGGGGGGAGAAATCTGTCACTGACCAAAAAGAAATCCTCAAAAGAAATAGGATGTACTGCAGTGACAATTTTAGAATTACAAAGTACTGATTTTAATGCTTGAAAAACTCTAGGGAGTTCCCACTGTGGTGCAGTGGGTTAATGATCCAGCTTGTTTCTGTGGGGTCACAGGTTCAATTCCCAGCCAGGCGCAGTGGGTTAAGGATCCAGTGTTGCTACATCTGTGGAGCAGGTCACAGATTTGGCTCGGATTTGATCCCTGGCCCGGGAACTTCCATATGCTGCAGGTGTGGCCCAAAAGGGGAAAAACAAAACAAAACTCTAATTCCTGACCTTGGTGTCATCTTCTGAGAAACCTCCACGCCACGAAAGCAAAGTGGAGGAAGACATGCAGGCTGAAGCGCAAAAGAAGAAAAGTGAGGCAGAGGTCCAAGTAAACTTGATATCCATGGAAGCCTCAGGAACAGAAACAAGGAAAGCCAGAGGCCAGAGACGCTGGTCCAATTCGTTGGACTGCATGCCTACATCTAGAACTTGTCTCAATGCATCTAGAACATCTACTACCATTCCGATCGTCTCAGGCACCTTTGAGACCCACCTTCTTGATGATATCAAAACAGACCCTTTTGGTTCTCTGCCCTGGACCTGTGACACACTGGACTAGTTCTGTTCTCAGTTGTGGCTGAATGCAACACATGTACAAGGAATAATCTCTTCTGCTGTCTTAGCTGAAGAAACAAACAAACCGGTAAACCAGTAAATAAGGTTCAGTTGGGGGGAGTTCCCATCGTGGCACAGCGGAAACAAATCCGACTAGGAGCCATGAGGTTGCAGGTTCGATCCCTGGCCTCGTTCAGTGGGTTAAGGGTCCAGCATTGCTGTGAGCTGTGGTGTAGGTCGCAGATGAGGCTCAGATATGATGTTGCTGTGGCTGTGGTGTAGACCAGCAGTTGTAGCTCTGATTGGACCTCTAGCCTGGGAACCTCCATGTACTGCTGGTGCGGCCCTAAAAAAAATAATAATAATAATAAATTAAAAAAAAAAAAGGCTCAGTTGGTATTTAAAACACAAAACTAACCCGATATCCCAAATAAAATTGCTGTCAATCTTCAACTGTTAGCATTCTATACCCCTGAAATTTACTTCCTGTGGTCATAAAGCTTAGTTTTATGCTGCTCTGGGTCTCAGACCACAGAGAAACGACTAGAAGATGTCACCGAAAAGGAAGAGCCAAAGAAGCATGAAGCCATTGACAAGAAAATGCTAGAATGAAATGGAAATATCTAGGTCCTACACATACAAAAGGCTTCTGTGCAAATTGACTTCTGAGCAGTATAGCAAGTTAAGGCTGGTCTCTTTGCAAAGAATGGTACAAAGACAGTGACCAATGGGAAGCCTGAAGTAAGCACAGGGTAGGGGAGCGGGAACCAGGAGACACGAAATTCAGTTTCCATGTTGACTCAAAAGATTTCCTGAATTTTTCTCAGGCTCTCTGTACTGGTGCACATACTTCTCTGACAAAATACAAAGTATAAGGAAAAAATGAAAAAAGGGAGGATAAAAGTCCATAAACAGAAAGGAACAATATTCGGTCCTTTGCTTTACATAAATTAGCAACATTTTTACATAAAGCTGTAGCCACTAGAGGGGACATGGAGTCAGAAAAGCCAGTGAGTAAAGGCTGCAGCTTCTCTCCCCTGTATGTGTGCAGGAACCCCACTTGCTGACACGGTGGAGCATTTTGCTCCTGTTAGCACCACAGAGTCTCCAGATGCTGGCAGAGGGACAAGCAAGAACATATCGCGCCTCCTGCGCCATCAGCTGAATTGTCAGTAAAGTTCCCGCAGCAGCCCAAAGGACGAGTGTGGGCGCTGGCAAGGGCTGCTGGACACAGGAGTGGAGAAAGTTCTTTTCTGTCTCATGGGTGGAAGCCTACTTGACCCAGACATGGAGGAGCTGAGTCCATAAAACAGGGGTTATGCTACTTATCAGCCTCATTTTGTTGGGCTTCGGCAGATGTCTGACTGTAGACTAGGCAACTTGGCAATGACGCAACAAACAATGCCCTTCTCTCATCGTCTTTCCACTGCTTACTGACCACATCACTCTCCAGAGAAGCAGTAAAAACACATTTTAATTATCAGCCCGATTGCTTATAAACATGGTGGTAAAAAAATTAACCTTCCTAAACAGAGAGAAAGCAAAAGGAGTGAGATTTTAAAATAAAATATTGGGGTCAGAATTCAAGCCACAAACTTGAGGAAACTTAGCTCAGGGTGGAAAAGCTGGCCAAGCCCTCTGTTTTTGAGTTCACGCCACATTTCAAGTAAGTGGCAAGCTTCCCAGCCACTGTCCACTCCTTTCCCAGGCCAGCTGGCAGGGACACAGCCTGGCATGGCAAGCTGCATGCCAGAGGCACATAAGTGAGTTCTTTATTGTGTCGCTCTCCTCTCCCTCCACTGCAACTCAAGGCCCTAAGCCAGTCCTGAGACTCAAGGTCCTATCCACCCTCTCCCACCCTACTCCCTATAGACAGGAGGGAATAAGAGCATGTAACAGGGATACCACCTCACCTTGGCCGTCCTGTCCCTGGAGCCACTCACAATGATGCCTCCTTTGCAATCCACACAGTTTACCTCCTGTTCATGGGCTGAGTACTTGACAGTGAAGGTGCTATGAATCTTATGAACACCAATCTTTCCATCTCTACAAAAGAAATAAGAAGCCCACCCCCAAGAGCCAATTATTCTCTCTGTAGGAAGAGAACAAATCTACAGAAACAGCCTGAGTCTCCAATGATTTCCAAATTTACTAAGCTGTAGGCAATTCAGCCCAATAAGGTACTGAGTTTCTGCATACCTTTACTTCTTCAGTACACTTGGGGCTGAACAGAGCTGAGAGACAAAACAAATTCCCCCCCTTGAGAGTATCAAACCCAGCTTCACTTCTCTTTAAAGGCTCTTCCTGTTTCCCTTCTCCAGCTAACCCTCTTAGGTGCCTTCTTTAAATGGAAAAAAAATCCCTACCCCTTCTCCTCATCCCTTTGGAGTTGAGACAAAAATCAGAGGAGTGCAGAAGGTGCCTGAAAAATACTAAGGAGGAGGAAGAAGGAGAAGTCTGCAGCACTTACCCGCCCGCACTGATAATATGCGAATTGGCCAGCACAAAGTGGCAAACGTCCTCATCATGCCCAGCAAAGACTCCCAGGGGTCTCCGGTTCAAGCTGGCACCATCTGGGCGGAACTGATAGGCCAGGATGAAATTAGCCTGGGATATGTACAGAGAATCACCCTCTAGCTGCATCCAGGGCATCTGACTGCAGAGATGGAAAACAAACTTTAAGGATCATCAAGATACAGCAATGAAAACTCAACTCCAATCTTTGGAGAGGCTGACCAATCCCTAACTTAGCAAGGATAACCTGCAAGGTCTAGTCTATACCTCACTCCCCACCTTCAAAATTACTACCCTTAGGCTACCCTTAGAAAACTCGAGTGATTCAGAGTTCCCGTGGCACAAAGAAATGAATCTGACTGGCATCCATGAGGACGCAGACTCAATCCC
>PVHT021183705.1:27735733-27771204 GCA_004024745.2 Catagonus wagneri | reverse complement strand
GAAAAAAAAAAAAAAAAAAGAAAAAGAAAACTTGAGTGATTGAACTTTGTGGTGACCTAATCTTCTTTGGATTTTCTAAAAGAAAGTTAGGATAAAAAAACAATTAACTATTACTTTTAAATGGAGAATGCTTAAGATTCGAATTACTGGTTACCTGGACGTCTTACAGGTAGGCAGAGCAAAGAAAATGCAATGATTGAGGGGTGGGGAAAGGCAAAAAGAAACCTTCTACCCAGAGGACATAAATTTCTTTCATCCTGTGCCCTCACTAATCTGAAGTTTAAGTGATCAGTTTCAAGTTTCCAAGACTCTCATACACACTTCTCTCCCAGTAGATCAGTTAGGGTGTGATAGAGTGAGCCCTTGGAAGCCCCATTCCCTTGTCCTACTAGAGCAAAGGGGCCATTTTTAAGTGAAAGGAATAAAGCCATTTAGGAAAGGATACTAATGTACTGATTAGACACCTAGATCCTCCCAGAGGCTATCTACATTTCTGTATTAGAGAGTAAGTATGGCAATGGAAAAACACGGCTCCAGAGCAGTCTACTATAGTTCAGGGACTACAGAGAAATAGTTGGCTCTCACTGACAGCTGATAAGAGAAATCCGCAAATAGTTAAAGATTTCCTCTACAATCTGGCAGGACGAAGAAAGGTTAGAAGCCACATGCCAGTCCCATGGCATGGAGTGATCCTTAAGAAGAAAGAAGATTCTGCCAGACGCCACGCTCTCTGGTGGGGACTCAGCCTCCTTTCCAAGGTACATCCCAGCAGCCTGTCCTACACCACATGGGGGTCCTGAAGCTGCCAGGTCCCAAGCAAAGCATAGGGACAGGTGATTCACCCCCATTTACAGAGATACCATCTCCTACTGCCAAGCCTGTCTGAGCAAACTGGGCTATGTTTCTTCCACAGACTCCTTAATACAAGCGTCATGGGAATGTGGAAAAGTTCTGCAAATTGACTTGACGGACCATTAAGTGCAGCTTGGACTTTGTAGTAACTAGTTTCTGCACATGAGGTTTTTACAAGTGTGTGCATACATTATATGGAACATGTGTAGAGTGTGTACAGATGCCTGCACTCTTACTCATTATGCACATTCCTCTTTAACATCCCCTTGCACAAGTTTGTGGCACACTCATGTCGGCAACAAGCATGGGGGCTTGGAATTCGTGTGTTTAGAGCCATCTGGGAAACAGCCATTTACCCAGGACAAGAAACTAGGTTCATGCCAGGTGAACGGTGGAGAATCCCAGGGCAGCCTGGTAACCATCTTGTGTCTTTATTTGCCAGACTGTTTGAAATCAGCCCGAAAGGACATGAGAGACAAAATCTTGACAGAGAAATAAACTCGTCTTTCTGGTATTAAAAGGCAAAAGTGCAAAGCAATGGGTAAAGCCCTTTGTCATACAAATCCATCTTTCTGCCCTGTAGTTTCTTTCTTTCTTTTTTTGGCAGCGCTCACAGCATGCCAGCCTGAGGAAATTCCCGGGCCAGGGATCGAACCTGTGCCACAGCAGTGACAATGCTGGATCCCTGAACTACTGGACCACCAGGGAACTCCTCCCCTGTAGTTTCTTTACCATTACTACCACCACATAATTCACAGTAATCCACGTCAGTGAAAGCAGCAGAAGCTGGACACACACAAAAGAGAAAAGGTCATCAGATAAAGAAGCCTGCCTGGACCTATCAGCACAGGTCCAGGTCAACTGGACCAATAAAATCATGATGTGCCCTATCGACACCAATCGACAAGAAGCACTTTTTGGTAGGGAGTCAAATAATAACTCTGAAATAATCTAGCATCAATGAAGCATAAAATTTGCGGCATGGAGTTCCTGTAGTGGCACAGTGGTTAACGAATCCGACTAGGAACCATGAGGTTGCGGGTTCGATCCCTGCCCTTGCTCAGTGGGTTAACGATTCGGCGTCGCCATGAGCTGTGGTGTAGGTTGCAGACACAGCTCGGATCCTGCGTTGCTGTGGCTGCGGCGCAGGCCAGTGGCTACAGCTCCGATTAGACCCCTAGCCTGGGAACCTCCACATGCCGCAGGTGCGGCCATAAAAATGACAAAAGGCAAAAAAAAAAAAAAATTTGTGGCATTATCAGTGCCAAAGACATTATCTAAATTTCCTGCCATTTTTTTCTAAGCTTTACCTCCTGTAACGTATATATCCAAAACCTGCAGATTCTACTTTGCTTTTTAATAGAAGTAGGAAAGAAGGCTATAGGAAGCCAAGAGTGAACATGTTAACTCCCTAGAGTAGAAAACTTGTTTTCAAAAAAATTATAAAACAAGAGGAGTTGAAATATTATTATGTCTTTTGATTAGGTGCATTAACAGAGGTTACCTCTCAGTGGTAGGATTATAGATAAGTTTTATTTTCTTCTTTAAGCTTTTCTATTTAAAAAAATTCAATAAACATTATTTTTATGATTATAAAAACATGGGATGTGCTGAAATAAAGTACATTTTTTGTAATCTCTTTTAAAATGTGAAAAAAGTTGTCGCCCTGATGCCTCCTTTGTGGTGTTTAAAAGATTACCAGTGCCCCATCACCCACGACAGGCACGTTTATATTCCAGCAAGGACCAGATTTTCCATTTCCCAGCATGCAATTATGTCCCAGGTAGCTTTAACAGAACGAAGGGGCTACTTACCTGCATCTCCACTTCAGTAGAACCCCCTCTCGGCAGCGCCCCAACCTCCAGTTCTGAGATACCTTCACCCGCTCCTTCACGGATACACTGGCCATCCTGTGTCCAGAGAGAACAGATATCCAATCACTGAAACGCACTGCCAATCACAAAAAAGTTCCCTAGGCTTATGATACAGGATTCAGGAACATCCAGAGTATATCCGGATATAAGTGAAGGAATTAGGAAACAAGGAAGAAACAACTCTTTTTCTCTCCACGCTAGGATAACCAAGAAAGCCAAGGAGAACAGTCTATCCTTTAAAATGTCCATAGTGATGCCAAAGCAACTTAACAGAGAAAGGATGACAAAGAGTATTGGAACAGAATGTATATATGTGTGTGACCGTGTCAATTTGCTTTACAGCAGAAACTGACAGAACACTGTAAACCAACTATAATGGAAAAAAATCGTTAATAAAAAATAAACGTAGTGTTAAAAAAAAAATTAGGTCACAGGAGTTCCCTGATGGCCTTGCAGGTTAAGGATCCAGCATTGTCACTGCTGTGGTGTGGGTTTAATCTCTGGCAGAGGAACTTCCACATGTCATGGGCACAGCCAAAAAAATAAATAAAATAGATCACAGAGTTAAATATAAAATCTAAAACTATAAAGCCGAGTCCCCATTGTGGCTCAGTGGGTTAAGGACCCAACACTGTCTCTATGAAGATGTGGGTTTGATCTCTGACCTCGCTGAGTGGGTTAAGGATCTGGCCGTGCCTAAGATACGGCATAGGTCACAGATGTGGCTCAGATCCAGTGTGGCTGTGGCACAGGCCCCAGCTGCAGCTCAGATTCAACCCCTGGCCCAGGAACTTCCATATGCTGCAGGTGCACATTTAAAAAATAAAATAAAATAAAACTACAAAGCTGTTAAGAGATAAAAATATAAAAATATCTCTGTAACTTGGAGGGTAGACAATAGTTTCTTAAGACACTGAAAGCAGGAACATAAATGAAAAATCCAATAAATTAGATTTTATCAAAATTAAAATTTTCTGTTCATCAAAATACATAAGCCACAGGATGCGAGAAGATATTCACAAAATATATATTTGACAGAGGACTGATACCCCAAAATATGAAGAAATTCTCCCTGTATATGCATGTATATATGTACATTGGATATATATGTGTATATGTATTTATATATGTGTGTATATATAATGCCAAGGAACTCTCCTACATTCTTGGTGGGAGAGGAAAATGGAACAGCCATTTTGGGAATCGGTCTGGCAGTTTACCAGAAATCTAAACATACATCTACTCTATGACCTAGCAATTACCCAAGACAAATGAAAGACTATGTCTACAAAAAGACTCACACAAGGATATTCACAGGAACTTTAGCCAAAAGTTGTAAAGAGCCCCAGAATCCATCAAGAGGAGAATGGATAAACATACTTCAGTGCATATTCATATGATGGAATACTACTCAGCATTAAAAAAAGGAAAGAACTATCGATATACACAGTAATGTGGGTAAAGCTCAAATACATGCTGAATGAAAGTAGACTTACACGAGAGTGTAAAATTGTATTATTTCATTTACGTAACGTTTGAGAAGAATAACTGATCCATGGTGAAAAAATAAGAACAGTAATTACCACCAGGACGGAGATGGAAACTGACTGGGAAGGAACATGTGGAAACTTTCTGGGGTAACATTCTGTATCTAAATCTTGTAGGAATTTGGGTAACACAAGCGTATATGCATTTGTCAAAAACGCATCAAATGATAAATTTAAAATTGGAGCATTTCACTGTACAAAATTTTTTCTTTAAAAAAAAAAAAAGGACCATAAACTAATATACTCTAGTCACTGATATGCATGTGTGCAGAAGTGTTTAGAGGTGAAGTATACTGATATCTGCAACCTACTTTAAATGCATGATAAAGCAAACATAGTAAAATGTTAACTGTAGCATCCAGGTGATGGGTATACGAGTGTTTGCTGTACAATTCATTCAACTTTTCCATATGTTTTAAACTTTTTGTTAAAAAAATGTTGGAAGGCACAAGAACAAACTGTTGGGTAGGTATTACCGTAAATGAAGAAACTGAATTTCAGAGAATTCAACTGATGCAGCTAGGATGCTCAAAACTAGACTTTCTCCACCACCCCGTGTTTACTTAGGTTGACGAATAGAAAGATAACAGGACATAAGACATGATAATATGACAAATCTTCAACTATAAAGAGTACAGAAAAGTTTTTAACTGAGAGGATCAGGGAAAAAAAACACATTAAAATGACTATTACATTTTAAATGGATAAGCAATGAGGTCCTACTCTATAGCACAGGGAATTATATCCAGTCTTTTGGGATAGACCATGAAGAGGAGATAAAATAAGAAAGAGAATGTGTGTGTATATATATATATATACGACTGGGTCACTCTACTGTACAGCAGAAACTGGCACAACAGTGTAAACCACTTATACTCTAATAAAAAATTAAAAAGAGAGAAAATCCTGATTTTTTTTGGTTCACATACACGCAAACACACACATATCACTGTTCACATTTTTTTAAATGTTGATAGATTTTTCTTCTAATAGGTCTGATGGTATTAATAAAGTGGAAAAAATAAACCAAAAAAAGGATGTTGGAGGTAAGTGTCAATAGTACCTTCTAGATGAGGAAAGTTGGAGCAGTGAGAGATGAGGGAGCACAGCAGCAGCAAAAACGGCATAATTTGGGGGTGAGCTAGAGTGGTGGGGGTTACGGGAAGGAGTTCAAGGCCCCTGTGAAAGTGCATATTTGGACAGAAATTTGAAATCGTGGGCAAGAATTTAAACATTCCATTTCAGGTCCCACACCTCCCCTGTGTCTCCTTGGCTTAATGCCACTGGCGAATACAAGGTACACTGCTTGGTACACAGTGGTAACTGCCATGTGTACCGACAAAAGGAGAGAGACAAATTTCCCCCAGTCTCTAGCTAAAATCTTCACATCTACCACCTTTTCTTTTTTCCTTTTTTGCTTTTTAGGCATATGGAAGTTCCCAGGCTAGGAATCAAATCAGAGCTACAACTGCAGGCCTAGGCCACAGCTATAGCAACATGGAATCTGAGCCTACACAGCAGCTCATAGCAATGCTGGATCCTCAATCCACTGAGCAAGGCCAGGGATGGAACCTGCATCCTTATGGATACTAGTCAGATTCTTTTCTGCTGTGCCACAACAGAAACTCCCTTACCACCTTTTTCTAAAAGGCAGCAAGCAAGTCCTGCTTTCGAGATTCTAACAGATACAGTTTAGAAAGTACAGCTTTAGAAAGCAGAAAAAGATATCTAATCCATTCCTAGACAAATGATAACTCTGCCTCCTAACCTCATTTATTTATTTGTATAGAATATTTTTGGTTAACAAAGTTATAAATGCACACGGTGAAAGACAAATGCAGACAGTATGAAAAGTTAACAATGCAACATTCTCCTCAATCCTGGTCGAGATACCCACCCCCCAGAGGCAACCATATACAAACTGTAGATGCATATATATTGGCAGGGTAGTATGTGTATTTATACATACACCCACTTTTTAGTTTAAAAAGTGGTAGCATACCAGTCTACTAAATGCTTTCTTCACTTAATGTATCTTTGGGATCATCCCATGCAATACATGGAGCTCCAGCTCATTCTCTTTAACAGGTGCATAGAATTCCATTTTGAACACAATTATTTAATCAATCAATTACTGATTGGTATTTAAAAGATTTCCAGACTTTAGTTATTATAAACCATAAATGTATTTACATTTATATTAACACATGAGACTATATCAGAGAAAAATTATTACAAGTAGTATTAAATAGATCAGAGGAAATTACGTAGTTTTTATTTTGACAGACACATCCAAATTATCATTGTTGGTTAGACCAACTTAAACTTCCAAAATTGTATTAGGGTGTTTATTTCTGAAGAGCTGTGATTTTCTTCTTTTTAAAAATAAACATTTTTTTTGGAGTTCACGTTGTGGCTCAGCGGTTAACGAATCCGACTAGGAACCATGAGGTTGCAGGTTCGATCCCCGGCCTTGCTCAGTGAGTTAAGGATCCGGCGTTGCCGTGAGCTGTGGTGTAGGTTGCAGACGCAGCTCGGATCCCACGTTGCTGTGGCTGTGTGGCGTAGGCTGGCGGCTACAGCTCCTGTTAGACCCCTAGCCTGGGAACCTCCATATGCCGCAAGTGCGGCCCTAGAAAGCAAAGAAAGGAAGGAAGGAAGGAAGGAGGAAAGGAAGAAAGAAAGAAAGAAATTAACATTGACACATTACCATTAACTAAACTCCAGAGTTCATCAGTCTCTCCACTAAGTCTTCTTCTGTTCCAGGATCCCATCTAGCGCCCACACTGTATCTAGTAACCATGCCTCATTAGTCCCTTCTGGTCTACAGCAGTTTCTCAGTCTTTCCTTTTCATGATCTTGACACTTGTTAATTTCTTTTTATCTTTGCCTCCTAAGAAGTAAAAAAGGATTCCTCCCTGTTATTCAAACATGTATTTTTCCTAATTATGGGTAAGACTGAATATCTGGTCATGTTTGAAACCCCCTTCTTCTGTAAAAGGCTCATTCATGATCTTTGTCCCTCATCCTATTGGGTTCACAGGGTTTTTTTTTCTTTTGTGTCTGTAAAGCTTCTTTATATATTCTATGACGTCAATTTTTTTCTAATTTACTATTTCCTTTTCATTTAATTTATAGTATTTTATCCAGACTTTTTTGGCCATGCCTATAGCATGTGGAAGTTCCCGGGGCCAGGGATCAAACCCTCGCCACAGCTGCAACCTGTGCCAGAGCTGTGGCAACATTAGATCCTTAACCCAAAGCACCACAAGGAGCTTCCTAAAATAGTTTTTTAATTGGAGGGTTTTAAAGTATTTAAATTTTAAATACTGCACAGAAGAAAAAAGATATTAAAATGAAAGCAACAGAGTAGGGAAATTTTAACTATTAATGCTATAGGTACAAGTTTTAGAGGACTGATAAAAATCTATCAGGATAACACCCTGCCTCTAATACCATATCCAAGAGCAAGAGCAAACAAGAACAGTCACACAGCACATGATAAACACTGGGAAAATATCCTGAAACAATAATAATTTACAAACATGCACACTGAAACAATTATTAAAGTATCACCTCACATCTACTAAGTGGAAAAACCACATCCTAGTTTTCATTTGATAAAAGGGTTTGAGTTTGTTTATATATTGCTGTTAGCACACTGGTACAGCCTTTCAGAAAGGAATTCTTCAAGACAAGTTATTAAATGACAGCTTCTGACCCAGTATTCCTAATACTATATCACAGAGAAATAATTCAAAAGAAAAATATACTTTACAGAGATATTTATAGTGGCAGCTATATATTAGAGCTAAGATCTAGAGGTAGCCCAACGTCTGTGGGTGGGGAAGAATAGTATACTAACACAATGAAATATATTGCTACTAGAAATGACAAATGTGAGCACTGAAAAACATTTTGGAAATTACCATAACAAGCAATGGTAATTTTAAAACAAAATCAAATTTATAAAGGTAAAGGTGAGGAGACTCTACATAAAACTATGTCTCCTTAAATAACTGGTCAAAGAGGTAAATAGATGGAGCTTTAGGAAGTGAGTATTTTTTATACGTATCACATGATTGTTGATAGTTTGGTCTTTTTATTTACCTTTAACCTTTAATTTACTTTTTTCTTTTCTTTTTCCTTTTTTAGGGCCACACCTGTGGCATATGGAAATTCCCAGGCTAGGGGTCAAAAGGGAACCCCAGCTGCCGGGCTACACCACAGCCACAGCCACACCAGATCCAAGCCACATCTGGGACCTACACTGCAGCTCATGGCAATGCCGGATGCTTAACCCACTGTGCAGGGCCAGGGATCGAAACTGCATCCTCATGGATACTAGTCAGGTTCATTACCACTGAGCCACAACAGGAACTCTTAATTTACTTTCGTATAAACAGTACATTAAATGAAGTTGTGGGGAAAGCACAGAATGCAGATGTCAGAAACTGGGATCTGAACCCCAGTCCTGTATCTTACTAATTATACAACTCCGGTTATAACTTATCTATCCATTTCTGCGCCTATGAAATAAGGATAGTATTTCATATAATTGTGGTGCTTTAAAACAACTAAAACAAAACACAGGACAAGTCCTAACTCAAAAAAAGGTCAATTATTTTGTATATAAATATAGAAGTAGTTTATATCAATGAGTGGTAATATCACTAAAGCTAATCTAATAATTATTTTTCTTCTAACTAATTTAATTGTAACTCTTTGTTATTCTAATGTCAAACATTAGCTCTCTTTCAGGGTAATTAGAATTTGGGTGCATACAAGTTTAAGCTGGGTGAATGTGGCCCTGGTTTCACACTGGCTTTTTTTGGCTTTTTTAGGGCCGCATTTGTGGCATATGGAAGTTCTCAGGCTAGCGGTTGAATTGGAACTGCAGCCGCTGGCCTACACCACAGCCACAGCAACGTGGGATCAGAGCCTCATCTGCAACCTGAACCGCAGCTCACAGCAACGCCAGTTACTTAACCCATTGAACAAGGCCGGGGATTGAACCCACATCCTCATGGATGCTAGCTGGGTTTGTTACCACTGAGCCATGATGGGAACTCCCAGTTTCACATTTCTAGAGAGCAACCAACACTACTAGACGGATAGAGAACTTAGAACCATAAAAGACAGTCAACGGGATGAACCAAAAGAATTGAATTCTTGGTAAAAAAAATATTAGACTTGCTGTCAAATCTTATCTCTGGATCCCTCCCAGATATAAAAGAGGAGTTTGTTCATAGTTAACCTCTCCTCCTGAGTTAAGTCTAATTTAGCAAGTGGAGGTAAAGCCAAAAAATGAGTATTCTGTGTCATAGCAGGAAGGAAACAAGAGGGAAAGAATCAATGTATTTCCTGAACTGGGATAAGGACAATACTTCTCTCATCTCCCCGGTCACTTAACTGCCATTTGGTGACACTTTACTAAGGGTCAAAGCACTGCCCTTAGGGCCTGATCACAGAAGCAAGAAACTTTAAAAGTTGAACTTTAGAAGCTGCTACCAAGCAGCAGGTGTAGGCATCCTCTCCCACAACCAACGTCAAAATCAAAATACTAGGCTCTGGTCCTGTGAATCAGATTTCAGATTTTAAGAAATATTCCACTGGGCTTTCTCTGGAGAAATACTGCCACTTTGTTAAAAGCTGCTTATCAACTCTGCTTTTTCATTCCTTTTGTTTGTTCAGTTCTTTTTGATGGTCAGTTTCCCTAGGTGGTAGCTAAATCATATCTATATTATTATGGGCTTCAGCACTTGAAAAACGAGAAGGAATGAAAAAAACCTCCCTTCTCTGAAAATAGTACACACACACACACACACACACACACACACACACCCGGGTGGGGACCTGTCACAGTCTAGTTAAAGGGCGCAGGTAGCACAAGGCATCCAGAGTGCCGGAACACACAGGTGCAGGTGCCCTGGGAATTCCATAAGGACTCTCACTCCCATCCTAGAAATGCTCTCTGGTTGGCTGTTTCTTCGACAGTTACTGGTATAAAGTGGGGGTGTTCGCCCCAAAATGATTAGTGCCCTGTAAATAAACCTCTGACACAGCTGTTAATGCATGGCAGAATATCTAACTTGGCCTGTGGGCCTGGTGGAACTTGCATTTTCCCAGCTCTCTTTCTCTTGCCTCAGGCTCATTTTTCCACTTGGGCCCCCTCCCTCTCAGCTTTCCGGCACTTAGTCACCATTATAGTTTGACCGCATTCCTGGGTGCATGACCTATTTTAAACAAAAACAACACAACATGCCCCCATGGTAAGTCATCACGGCCCTTAAAATCTTGGCAATAGCAAGTCCAAAAGGACAGAAATTAATCTAGGCAGTTATCTAGAGTCCTCTTTCATTTCACCGCTCCTCACTCACACCCATAACCAAAAGCCAATAAATAAACCCAGTCTGAAGAAAACTTGCTGGGGGATGGAGGAGGGGAAGTGTGGGTATATCAGAGAGGTCTTATACCTGCACCCTCTTATATGGGAAAGCTCCTGGATCAAAAATCAATCTCCCTCTCTGCCTCATCTTGAAGTGCGATTCCCCTTGCTGCCACAGATGCTGCCTATCTGCATGACTGACATGATTTCCTTAAGCATAACTTCCTGCTGCCTTGGGAATTTGGGGAAGGAGGCTATCTGTCCAAAAGTATAGAACAAAGCCATCTAAAGGGGAACTGAGCTGAGGAGGGGGGACAGGCCTATGCAAAATGATGCTTGAGAGCTTGGCATTTTAATTTAACACTGTCTCAATTTTTTTTTTTTTTGACCTTGCTCTCCAGAAAGCAGATTTTCCCCCATATTGCCTGTACTAAACAGCTCTGCTACCATTACTAAGAATTTGGCTTTAATGTATGTACTAATATTTAAACAGTCCAAGACAAGAAGCTTCTAACTCTTCAGTTATAGACTTCATTTGTGTCAGACTAACTCCTCTGATGGTCTCAGCGGCAAAGGTCTATAATTAATATTCAAACTAAATCCATGAAAAATCATATATTGTGTTTAACTGCTTACCCTTCGAGCCAGGGAATAAAAAACAGCCTCAACATCCAAGAAGTGAGACTGCAGGGCACAGGTCCAGCACAAGGACAGTACCACGCACAAAGAGAACATGGAGCAGTCCTGCTTCTCCCTTGAAAGGCCTCTAAATGCCAGCTCCCCTTACTCATTCAACCTCACCTCCCATGGCTCCACACTCTGCAGCTGAACCCCAGCCAAGCTCCTCTCTTCTACATTCATTCCTATCCCCACACCTTCTCCTATATTGGTAGAACCAGCCTACCTTTGTCCCTGACAAATAAATGCTTGCTTCCCTCTTCCGGACACGAGTCAAATTCACTAATTCAATTCATTCTTCAAAGTCCACGTTAAGCCTCTACTCCCCTGACTCCTTCAAACATTCTTCTCCCTCTCATGTGAACCCTTAGACTGAATCTTACCATAAACCTAGGCATTGTTAGCTTTACATAGCTATGGGTTTTTTTGTCCTATACAGTCATAAAACCCACAAAATCAAGTCTCTATTTTTTTTTGTGTGTGTCTTTTTAGGGCCATACCCACATATGGAAGTTCCCAGGATAGGGGGTAAATTAGAGCTGCAGCTGCCGGCCTACACCACAGCCATAGCAACGCCGGATCCGAGCCCCGTCCGCAACTTACACTACAGCTCATGGCAACGCCAGATCCTTAACCCACTAAGCAAGGCCAGGGATCGAACCTGTCACCTCATGGTTACTGGTCAGATTCGTTTCTGCTGAGCCACGATGGGAACTCCGCACAGAATCAAGTCTTAAAACTCTTAGTACTTAGCTTAGGCTTTACGATTGCGTTCACATTCATTTCCTCCTGCTATTGGTCAAGATTTGTATTTGCAGGTCACTTGAAGAGTGTATGTATTTTGTAAGATGTTAAGAGTTATTAAGCAGGAGAAAAAAGAATTTTATGGTCAAAACATTTTGGGCAATGCTGACTGAAACAAAACGAAACAAGTCTCTAGCACAGGACTTCTCAGAGCCTTCAATATACCAATGGGCATCGTGAATCCATAAGACAGGGGATGTGGAACACAGCGTTTCCCATACTCATTTAATCACAGAATCAGTTTTCCCAGGATCCCACGATACGACTTTCAGAAAGACTGATCTAGCACTGAGAATAAACAACAGCAAGAAAGATGCCACTATTTTTTGTGAAGAGGCCATCTTCCAAGTCATGAATTAAGCAATAGCAGACTCAGAAGTGGACTTTGTTCTCAGCTCCTCAAAATGACTTTTCCCTTGACTCCCCATCTGAAACGTGAGGAATAATTATGCTGCCCTGCTTCTCAGAGTTGTTTTTTATCGTTTTTAACCTCACAACTGTGTTTCTTTTTAATCACCCAAACAGGTTCTCGGCCCAAGTGGCCAGGCTTCAAAATCGCTGGTGCCTTTCTAGCCTGGATGAAGAGATGAAGCGAACATGAACCAGACGCCACCCATCTCAGTGTCTGTTATGATAAAGTCAAACCGCAGCCAAGATAAAGGATGAATGAGAGGTTCTCCTTTAGGAACTGGCTTCTGGAGGGAGGCCTCTCATGCACACATAACACCTGTATCTGAATCTTGACTCACCTTTTCAAATGTGGACTTTCTCAAGGAAATTCAAAGAAACGTGGGAGGTCAAAGCTGGATCTACACGGAAGAAAGAAAAAGAAGTACTGGAAGAAGACTATTTCCCTTTCTCTACAGAGAAAGGACCCATTACAGAGCTTGTGAGCAGGGGAGATATCATTCCTTTCAGTGAAACAGCTTTCCAGGAAAAGTATCTCAACATATTTACTATAAAACAATTTAATTTCCCTGTCCCATCACCTGCCACCCCATCCCCACCCCCCCAAAAAAGCCCACAGATTGTGGATTTCCTCTCATTCTTGGCAGAGTTACCAGAAGAAATATAATACCCCCTTCGGACTGTTCCCAACAGCTGCTGGAACAAGAGGGGGACCTGGGGGTAACCTTCCAAAGCTGCCTCTAAAAATGACCATTCCCCCTGCCAAACCATGCAGTGAACATAAGACGGCTCTTTTTTCTACTTTAAGCAAGGGGAGACCCCAAAAGCATCAGTGTCCCCTAGTCCAAAATATTCCCTCCAGCCCATCTGTTCTCCTCAACTTTACTCTAAGCTGAAACTATTTCTTCCCTAACACGAATTTCTTAAAACAATCATCTACTACCTCACAGCAACAGCATTTTTTATTTATTCGTTTAACCCACCAATTTCCAAGTTAGAGCTCTTATCAAACTCCTATTTAGTGTAATTTCCTTATCTCTGTCCACCCCCCATAAGCACATTTTTTTAAGTATGCACGCAGGCACATGCACACATACAATCTCCTTTCAGGTAAGAGCCTTCCTACACAAAAGTCTAGAAACAAAATTCAGCAATGCCTGTACAGTACCCCAGCCCTTTCCTGTTCATCATACACTAAACGCTCTCCAGTTCTGTCCAGAAAAGCCCCATCGCCAGGCAGCAGAGAGACTTCCAGTCAGCCTTCAGCCTCTCAGCTGAGACCACCAACAAAGAAGTTCACAAATGTCAACTAAGGGCACAGGCAATATCTCTCTTTGCAGAAGAGAAACTGGACAGAGCCTCCAGCATCATTCCCCAAAAGTGACAGCCGGGGCTGAGTGAAGACCGTGAAAACTGTACAAGAGCTGGGGGAGAAATATAATGTAAGGAATGATTTGGAATCAGGGGCAGGAGAAGGCGGAGGCATGAACTGGCTGACCCCAAATGTCTTTTCCATCTCTAGCTCCTATGATTCTTTGACCTCCAATTTTGTGCTGCGAACAAGGAATGGAAAGTCAACAGACATGGTGATGTTTTGAGAGAGCCTGGCAGTCTGCTCTTGTCATTTAGTGGCCTTCGCACGTATTTTTTAAGGTGTCTCCAAGCCCTGCCTTCGTTTCACAGTTGTCACCTTTCTCAGCACTTTGAGCTTATGTCAAATACCAAAAAAGAAGAAGAAAGAATGTACTGGCAATTAATTGTGGGCTAAAGAGGGGCAGGCATAGAGGCCCATTGGGTGGCCCAGACCTCCAGGGAGGGCAATGCAGACAATTTGGATACAATGAAGAACAAACTCAAAGCTGAGAAAAGGCAGCCAAACCCCTAACAAAGACACACTCTTTCTCCAGAGAGTATCATGTTCAGTTTGAGATACAGTTCAAGCCTTTACATGATTCAAGATTCATAAACTTATTCTCAACTAGCGCAACCATGAGTCTACCGATTACACCTGGAGTTCCATTTGAATCCTATTCAAATCTGAGCAAGACTGTGGGATAGAAAGGACTTTCCCTGAGAATAAACCAAATCTTTGGATTCTCAGCCTCATCTGATAGTTGACACACCTGCAATAAATTCTAGAGATAATCAAAAATCTGTTTCTGTAGATCAAAGTGGGATGCATGTCAATCTTCACTGACAATTCAAAACACAATTTTCTCATTTTTTTCAAACAGTTGATATCATCTTAAATTTTCAAAATTTATTGGAAGTTGGCCTCAAGTAGAGTCTACCTGAAATTCTCCCTGTTTCATGGTTATGAGTCAGGACCAGAAACTACTCCAATGCCACAGTCAACCCAGAGTTAAGGCTTTCGCAATAAGATGAATCTTTCCTATGAAAAACACTCTAAAACACTTTTTTTTTTCGCTTTTTAGGACTGTACCTGTGGCATAGAGAAGTTCCCAGGCTAGGGGTCAAACTGGAGCTGCAGCTGCGGGCCTACACCACAGCCGTAGCCACAGCCACAGCCACACGGGATCCAAGCCACATCTGCAACCTACCCCACAGCGTGTGGCAACACCAGATCCTCAACCCACTGAGTGAGGTCAGGGATCAAACCCACATGTTCACGGATGCTAGCTGGGTTCGTAACCCACTAAGCCACAATAGGAACTCTCTCAAAAAAAAATTTTTAAATGTGTATGCTTTATCAGTAACATCATTTGCCAGTTTGATTTAAAGCAGCTCAAGCACAATCTTTACCTCAGGTGAAGGGGCGAGACACAGAAAAACTGAAAGAAAATTGAGAGTATTGAAATATTTTTAGGAATTTCAATTACAAAATGAATTGCTTATCTTGTAGATTGTGAGGACTTTGGGTTTCTCCCTGATTCTGCCTTGAAAGCTAATAAATTCATTCCTACTATTCAAGTTTTACAAGACTGGAAAGAATATAAGCAGCTTCTATATACTCACAGTCTTCGAGGAAAAGGCCTCTTTCATTCCCCAGTTTGCATTTGGAGGTACTGACTGCTAGACCATGTCCTGCTTCCACAGGTGTATTTATTGTTTTATTTATTTTAAACATGTAAAGTGAACTCACTTTTATTAACTCACAAAAACATTACATATAAGGCCTTTCCAAAACAGTTGGAGATAAGTATATCCACATATGAAACCTTTCAATGAACCGGAGAACAAGTAAGTGACTGCTCCCTAGGTAAGGCAGAAAGGTGAAGGAGAAAGCCGAAACTACTCTAAGTTGCTAACCATTTTCTGAAAAGCACTACTTAGGCCTTAAATGTAACCATTCAGCAATGCCTCCTCTGTTCAGAGGTAGGAAACTTTATGCTTTCTGGGCCAAAAAAATGCTCTTAGGTGCAATCATTTTAAAACAAACAAACACACTCTGCTTATCTGTGTCCATCTCACCACTCTGGACGTTAATCATCACTGAAATAGATACCCCAGTCCCCTAGCCTCAAAGAGCTCCAAGTCTACAAGCCCCTGGCTGAGGAATGAATGTACATGCCAGGGCAAACACCTCAGAGCTTTATTCCCTAAACACCTATTGTTAATTCTAGGCAAATCTATCACAGGCAAATGCAAGAGAGCACCCAGGTGATGCTCGAAGGGTATTTAAAATAAAATACAAGTTTGAAAACATACAGGACTTAATTTGGGAGGAAGAGTATCAAGACTGGCAAAGGTATTTAAGACTGCAAAAGCACTTTTTAATAGATTTACATACATGGATATACTTTTTCTTCCAATCCTTGCTTTTGTTAATTTACAGTATTCAGATTTGCAGATAGTTCTTTCATCTGCCACACTGTTTAACTTCTTGCATTTAGCCTACTTTATAAACCAACAGAGTTAAATCTCACTGTTCAGTTTTTGAAGATTAAACTAGCTTAGTTTTGTCTCTACTCTTCAGGGAAAACTTAAAAGATTGCTATATGAAACATTTCCTTGATTTTTATATTAAAGGTGTTTTGATTCCCCCAGGCTTCATAAAACTTTCAATAAAACTGATTTTAAACCAGATGACTGACTCCAACTGTCTTTGTGTCCACTTAAAAAAAAAAAAAAACTCAGGATACCTACCAGTGCACTATTTGGACAGGAGGCCTAAAGGAAGCAAATTATTTGTTTGTGGTTTTAAAGTGACCAAAATGCCTTCAAGCACAAGTATAAGACCATTAACAAATCACAAGGAACCAAAGCAGTTCATCTTACTCAACAAAGCTATGATCAGTTAGTAACAGCCAAACTGAATGGGACTTGCCCTGGGCCGGAAGGTCAGTAAACCTTAGCAGTTTGTGTTACTGAGAATTCAAGAGGCTCTTGGGCAAGGAGTGCAGACCCTGAAGCCCACAGGTTCTGCTATCACATTTTCAAAAACAGTCGGGACAGGTGAGACAAACTAAGCTCAGAGAGAGAGAGAATACGTGTTTTCCCTCACCTCCTCTCTTTGGGCAGTATCTCCAAGTCAAACCACCTCCACTTCCGCTATGTACAGACTGACCAGAGGAGAAGCCAAGCAATTAAAAAGTTCTATTTTACAACAATTTATTGAGTGCCTACTTTGTGCTGGACACTTATGCTATCACTACATTTAAGCCTCATTTTACTGGATATATTATTCTCATTCTTTATAGATGATAAAACTCCAGCACAGTGAGGTCATGTGGCTTCTGATAAAATGAAGTTTTGTGTTTCGCTTATAAAAACTCATCCTATTGTCCAGCGTGTAGTTAATTAGCCCCAAACATGAACTAGAGCCTTGCCACTCTCCAAGCAGGCAGACTCATTGAACTTTGGACCCAGGATGCCTTGAGGACTAGGGTACAAACCACCTCCCTCCAGGGATGCCAATCACCTCTCCTGGTGGCTTATCACATCTCTGCAGCTGTCCAGAAACAGACCACACTGGTAAACATTCTCTCCACCTGCTGTAACACCCATAACTTTTCCCCTCAACTCAGAAAATACAAGCAGTGACCCTGCTCTTTATCAAGTACTGTGGTGAAACAACTTCTCCAGAAGGTTGGTGATTACCACATCCTAGGACATAGGCAAGAAATCAAACCATGCATGGCTAATAAATAATAAAGCCACATCACTTGACAGTCTCAACACACTTTAAATTATAAACTCGTTTTCATCTTATTATTGCTTACCAAATTCACACTAATTCCCAGTATCTCTCCTTTAGAGCACTTGAAAGGGAAAGAAAAATAAACACAAATTCCTTCACGTGTTAATTCAATCTCTATAAAGAAAGAGAGAAAGCCAAATTTTGCCTTGGTTGGCTGGGGTTCCAGGCATTTTAGCCAACTGCTCTTATAGGTCAACTGATACGTTCCTTGAAAGAAATTTTCTCCTAAGAAATGAAGGGAACAAAACTAGCATGCCCCTAGAATTCCAAAGAAACATTATCATTGACAACAAAAACCATACTAGAATTGATGAAAGTTAAACAAAATGATCAAGTTCAAAATTTCCAAAAAACTGCAGCAATCCTGGACATTATTAACAATACCCAGCTGGAAAACATAGTGAAAAAGAGATTGCATTCATAATAAAAACGAAATGCAGAGCACATCTAGGAATACTTAGGAATAAGTATAAGAACAAATATGCAGGAATTTTACAGTGAAAATCACAGAACCTTTTGAAAGGCACAGAACTTTTTGCTAGGGGGTTGAGTGAGAGTAAAGATGTCACACGCAAATCCAACAAGGATAATCTAATCCTAACAGATATTAGACTCTATCAAAAGACAACAATATTTAAAATAGAATGGAAAATGGAAAAGAGATCAGTGGAACAAAATGGAGTGTATCTACATATATAGAGAGAGATCCAATATATACATATAAATATATGTATGCATGTGTGACTATATATACATATAGATATACAAATGCAATATTTGGCAAAGCTTTCTAAAACAAAAAATTTTTGTCTTTCTAAAGGGAAAGACAAGAATTAACAGAAAGTGTAGTGATAACTAGATAACTGTTAAGAAAAAAAGAAAGTTGAATTCACCCCTTATACTCAAACAAAAGGGACACTGATGAAAGTTCAAATTATAGCAAAACTAGCAGAATATCACAGAAATTTATCAGGTCTGTGGAGGAATCATAAATCTCTCAGTTTTGGGAAGAAAAAGATTAAAAATTTACATAAAAACTGACAGATTCTGATTATATTTAAGTGCAAAATTTCTATAGGCTAAAAATAGTAAAGTAAAAAGAACTAACTGGGGAAAATACTTGCATCTAGGATGACAGACTAGAGCCTAGTATCTATGACCCACAAGGACTGCAATCCTTTATAAGAGTAAAAACAATATCCCAATAATAAATAAGCAAAGACTAGGAAAGGACAACCTCACAGGTGAAACAAACACATAGGAAAATATTTATCCTGCTCAGTTGTAAAAGAAATAGAAAATAAACTTTGAGATATTATTACATGTCCACTAAGATAGCAAAGTTTTTTTTTTTTTTTTTAATAGGTTCCCAGGTTAGGGGTCAAATCAGAGCTACAGCTGCTGGCCTATGCCACAGCCACAGCAACACCAGATCCGAGGCACATCTGCAACCTACACCACAGCTCAGTGCAACGCAGGACCCTTAATCCACTGAAGGAGTCCAGGGATCAAACCTGCATCCTCATGGATACTAGTGAGATTCGTTTCCGCTGAGCCATGACAGTAACTCTGCAAAGATTTTTTAAATTCTTACATGAAATTGGTTTAATAATTCATTGCTCGTGTCACTGTAACTTGGTATAACACCTTTTTACAAACCATAACCTTTGACCCAATAATGCCAATCTTGAGATTTTATCCTAAGGAACTAATTCAAAAAGACATATATATTATATAGTATGTGATATATCTCAATAAAGCTGATACCAAAAATGCAATAAATTATCCATTCCCTTTATTCCGCAAAAAGCCGGATACAACAAGAAGTCTGATATTACAGGAATGTTTTAAAACTCATCATAGTACAGCCCACAAACATTTGTTATGCACCTATTCTGTTAGAATCAGTAGGATAGCAACTAAGGGGGGGAAGACGTGTGCAAATGAAAAGAAATTTTAAAAACTGTATAGTTGTCTAGAGGTGGTGGTATTATAGCTTTTTATGTTTCCAACCAACTTTAATGTTGTTATACTGTATTAGAATCACCTTCCTTTTTTTTTTTTTTAATCCAAATTGGATGGAGTTGGGTGGAATCTGATAGTATTTACTCCCCTAATTCCATGCATTTTTCCTCCTTATTTAAGTGGTTACGTTTTCCATTCACAGGTCTCGGACCCTACCAAGCACAGGCCAAATCACAATACCATACCTTCATATACAGTCGAGACCTCATCCAACCCCCTGACATAAAAGGCACCCTTTTTTGTGTCATTCTGCCTGTATCAAGTCATAAACTATGGTTGACAGTTGTACAAGGGCCTTCTTTTGGGGTCTGAGCCCTTTTCTCCATATTCAATTTTATCTGAGCCCAGAAATTTAACTCTTAGAAGACTGTGAGAGGAGAAAAGCCCACAAAAGTGTTCTGATAGGCCACACAGCGAACATGGGTCCTACACCTGGATGGGAGGAGGACCTGCCAGACTCCTCTAGGTCTGAGGAACCCAGGCAGTCAACGTCTACTCAGGGGCACAATTAAAAGCTTAAGAGAGTGCTTAAGATGGCTAATTGTGAGGAGCCGCCCACGGGGAGGGTGCTGACCGAGGAACGCTCTTGGAGGCTTCCTCGGGTGGGTGCTACAAGAGGAGAAGGGTGCTTGGGGAGAGGTTGGCGGAGGCCGGGTCTAGGCCTCGCAATTCCGGGTACGACACGGCCCCAGGTCCACCAGGCCGCGGCGCCCCGCCCTTTCCCGGGACGCGGGCCCGCCCGGGGCGGGGAGCGGGCGGGCAAGCGGGCGCTTACAGGTCGGTGCCGAGCCGCGTGAAGCCGGAGTTGAGCGAGGCCCGGGCTATCCGGCGCCAGAGCAGGTCGCAGCTGGTGAAGCGCCGCAGCCAGCGGCACACCTGAGCCAGGCGGCCGAGGGCCTGCATGTTCAGGTAGGAACAGATGAGCAGCAGCAACTCCTCCGGCAGGCGCAAGAGCGCCGGCCCCGCAGCCGGGCGGCCCGTGGGCTCCCCGGCCGCCGCCTCCTCCTCGGCCGCCTCTACAGCCATGGCCGTCTCTGTCCGCGCGAGGTGCCCCCAAGCCTGACCCCCTCGTCCTTGTGCTCTCGCCGGCCTGGCTTCCCCCCGCCGCCCAGTCCTGACCCTCCATTCTTCCTTCCTCCCACCATCTCTCCCTTCGGCTTCCTTCCCCGCCCCTGCGCTTCCCTCATCGCCCCTGATGATCCTTCTCGCTCCTTCCTGCACGCTCCCGCCTCCCTCTCCTGCCTCTCCCAGGCCTGCCCTCGCTCCCGCCTCGGCCCCCAGCCCCGCAGCCTCCTTCGCCCGCGGTGGCTCCGGCTTTCCTTCCGCCCCGCTTCCTCTTCCGTCTTGCCCTGCTCCTGCTTTTCCCTTCCCCTTCCCCTTCCTTCGCTTCCCCCTCGCGGCTCTCCCTTCCTGTAGTTTCCTCGCCTCCCCGCTCTCGCCCTCGCCGGGCCCGCCATTCCCGGGGGACCCCAAGCCGCCCTGGCTGCCCATGAGCGGCCGCGGGGCCGGCCTGCCGCGGAGCCAAGCCGGAGGCGCCGCCAGCGCCGCCGCTGCCCTGGGAGGAGGCGACACCATGCCGGACCGGGTCACATGGGGCGGCGCGGGCCGAGGCCTGGGCCCGCCCCTCAAACCCGCGGCCGTGGAGTGGCCTCGGGATAAGGCCCCGGGCCAGGGAGCGGCTCTCCTCCCTTGCCCGGGCCCCCCCCGGAGCGTGCGGTGTTAACACTGCTGCGTTGATCTAGGTTGTGAGGCCCGAGGGCCTGGTCTAGGCCGCCAAAGGAGCCTCCGCCTTCAAGAGAAAGTCGCGGGTTTGAAACCCTGCCTTCAAGAAGCATCCACTTGGGTGGCCTTCTCTCTCCAGCAGCCCTATCTACCTTGGCTGATGCCTCCTTTCTGCAGGCCCCAAGAACTACACCCCAAGAAGTTGGCAAGTTCCTTAGCCCGGGTTCTCAAACGGGGTGTAAACCATTGTCCTGGCCATGATCGGGTATTTTAGATGTTTGGGGGAGGTGACAGTCCTCTAGATTCTGAGTCCATAACTCTCCAGTTATGTATCAGTAAAGCTTTTAGTCACCAATCCAAAGGCAAGTGGATTCTCCCAAGGTCATCCAGGAGCGTCCCCCCCATTCCATTCACAAGACACAAATTTGAAGGGAGAGCCAAGAAAAATCTACTGAAGTCTAGACGTGCTGTCCTTCCAGGTCCCCTCTAGTCACACAAGGCTTTGGGACATTTGCACTGTGACTAGTCCAAATCAAGGTGTGCTGTGTGAAAAACCCATCAGACTTTGAAGACTTACATAAGAAAAAGAATGTGACCTATCAGTAATTTTATATTAATTACACGTTGAAATGGTAAGATTTTTGATACATTGGCCTAAATATATTTTTATGTAACTACTAGAAAAGTCAAAATCATACATTTGTGACCCACATTACTTTTCTGTTGGTCAGCCCTGGAGGAAGCAGGTAAGATTTGGAGGTGGAGGAGGAAGATGCCAGTTCCTATCTGTGTATCCTGTACCACAAATCCTAATAGGAAGGACTTGAGGGTTATATTTTGTATTTGCATCTTAAGATCCATTTTCAGAAAAAAAAAAAATGAATGAGAAATCAACTCTGGAAATTATTCGTCACTTAACATAGCCAAGGAGAGACCTAGGAAATCACCTACATTGCATTATGTCACTGCAGAAGCATCATGTAACAAGGTCAGCCCGGAATCTGGCTTTGCCCTAGAATTACTTTTTGATCTTAGCAAAACAACAACAAAAAACCCCTCCTATGTTGGCCTTTTAGTGTTCTCAGTCTATAGAGGAGATAATGCCTCTGCCTTACTTTCGAGGGATAAATGAGATGATCCCTGTAAAATGCTTTGAACTCCTCTAAGAAAATTCTCGATAATAGTTACAGGTCAAATCCTGTTACAAAAAATACCCTTACAAAAAAAAAAAGGTACAACAAAGGATTTGTGTAGAAAAAGATTTCCAAATTCCAGCCAGTGGTTTATTTATTAAAAGCAATATTTGATACATTTCAGTATAACAAAGAATTTAGACTATCTCTTAAAGATCATTATAAAGAAATTTACTTATTCATACTATTAGAAGGCTAATGTAAGAATTTTTCAATTGACATAAAATCATCATTAATTCAACATTTACTGATTTTGCTACAGTTGTGTACTGTGAGCCGCTCTGGAAGAAAGACACATTACTATAGCATATAGTTCCTACATTTTGTGTTCAGAGTTGTTATACACGTTTGTAATTTTTCACTGACTATTTTTAGCTGTTCCTTTACACAGAGTAAAACTGAGTAGTTCATCCACATTGTACCTAGTTTTCAGTGGAGGACTTGAAGGCACAGAAAATTACTCAATTAGCCCAACATTAATCAAGTTATTATTAAAATCCACACGCAGGAGTTCCCGTTGAGGCACAGTGGAAACGAATCTAACTAGGAACCATGAGGTTGCAGGTTCGATCCCTGGCCTTGCTCAGTGGGTTAAAGATCTAGCGTTGCTGTGAGCTGTGGTGTGGGTCACAGATGCGACCTGGATCTGATGTGGCTGTGGCTGTGGCCTAGGCCGGCAGCTGTAACTCCGATTGGACCCCTACCCTGGGAACCTCAATATGCCGCAGGTGCGGCCCTAAAAAGCAAAAAAAAAAAATCCACACTCATACAAATGCAACTTACTCTTTATCCTATGTTGCCCACATTGTTGGAGAAATTAAACAATCATTTAAGGACATCAAATCACCTTTTTTCACACTCAAGCTAGAGATCTACTACACTATTTAAGCTACAATTTATCGTTCAATGATTTCCCAAAAAAGTCTAAGTACTCACTATGTAAAGAGGCAAAGCCATAATGGAAAATTGGCAAATATTCTGTCATTTGGTGGTGATGTATATCCCTAAATTCCTAAGCATTAAAAAAAAAAAAAAACCTACAGTTTAGTCTTAGCTCAGAGAAGCAGCTAGAATTTTTCATCAGCCCTCCCCTCCCCACCTTAAAAAAAAGGGGGGGGGTTAAACCGAACTTGAAAAAAAACTATCACAAAAAGAACTTTTTAAATTCTTTTTTGGGGAGTTCCCCTGGTGGCGCAGTGGTAACAAACCCAACTAGTATCCATGAGGACTCAGGTTCAATCCCTCACCCTGCTAAGTGGGATCTGGCATTGCCATGGGCTGAGGTATAGATCCCAGATATGGCTGGGATCTCACTTTGCTGTGGCTGTGGTGTAGGCCGGCAGCTGAGGCTTCAATTCGGCCCCTACCCTGGGAACTTCTATATGCTGCGGGTTCAGCCCTAAAAATTAAAAAAAAAAAAAATTCTTTTTTGGGATAGAAAATAAAAAAATAAAAACAGCTGGGGCACAAAAGATGATTTGTAACAAAAGTAAATGCATATCTTCATGGAGAACTTGAATAGTGTTTTATTATCAAAGAAAATTAATATATTAATAGCCAGAAAAAAGGAAGATAGGAGTACAGTGGACTTCAGAACATCTTTCAGAAAAGTCATCAACTCCCTTGAAGTTCAAATCCAGGAACCAATCATAATGAACTAATACAGTAGGAGGGAGTTATGAATTTACCTTGCTTTTTTTTTTTTTTTTTGCCTTTTTAGGGCTGCACCAGCGGCAAATGGAGGTTTCCAGGCTAGGGGTCAAATTGGAGCTGTAGCCACTGGCCTATGCCATGGCTACAGCAATGCCAGATCTGAGCCATGTCTGCAACCTACACCACAGCTCACAACAATACCAGGTACTTTGACCCACTGAGCAAGGCCAGGGATCAAACCCGCATCCTCAATGGATACTACTCAGATGCGTTTACTGCTGAGCCACGACAGGAACTCCTATGAGGCATTTTATTGTACATTTTTTTGTTTTTTTTTTTAGGCAGCACTCACCACATATGGAAATTCCCGGGCTAGGGGTCCAGTCAGAGCTACCCACAGCATATGGATGTTCCCAGGCTGGTATCCAATCTACTACAACCTATGCCAAGGCGACAACAGATCCTTTAGCCCCCTGTGTCAGGCAGAGCATCAAACCCCTGCCTTCGCAATGACCTGAACTACTGCTGTCAGATTCTTAACCCACTGTGCCACTGTGGGAACTCTAGAATTTCCCCTTTTTTTTTTTAGTTGAAGTGTAGTTGATTTACAGTATTAGTTTTAGGTGTACAACAATGTTCAGTATTTATATAGATTATATTTCATTTAAAGTTATTATAAAGTATTAGCTATATTTCCTGTGCTATACAATATATGAGTCTCAGTATGAATTTCACATTGGGAATTTAGAAATACTAATATTAGTTGCTTTTTGGCCATGCCCTTGGCATGTGGAAATTACCTGGCCAGGGATCAAACCCGAGCCACAGCAGCAACCTGAGCCACTGCAGTGACAACACTAGATCCTCAACCCACTGAGTCACAGCAGGAACTCCAATATTAGTTTACTTTTATTTTTATTTATTTTGTTCTTTTATTTTTTAGGGTTGCATCTGTGGCATGTGGAGGTTCCCAAGCTAGGGGTCGAATCTGAGCTGTAGCTGCCAGCCTACACCACAGCCACAGCAACGCCAGATCCTTAACCCACTGAGCGAGGCCAGGGATTGAACCTACATCATCATGGATGCTAGTCAGATTCATTTCCACTGAGCCACAATGGGAACTCCATTAGTTTACTTTTAAAGAGAATTTTTAAGTATGGATATAAAGTACTTTGTGTATGTCCGTGTAAGTGACATGCATAATGTTATTATTGTTGCTATATGTAATGTATAATATATGTTTAGTAGTGTCCGTGTAAGTGACATGCATAATGTTATTATTGTTGCTATATGTAGTGTATAATATATGTTTAGGATTATAAAAAGGCTACAATTGGGTGTTCTGTCCATTCTTATAAACAGAGGTGACAGGGGTTTGTTCCTACATCCAGTACTCCAGTGCCCACATGCCCCTTAGTTAAGCCCTCAGGGCCCCAGCTTTTAACTTAAAAGTAGGCAGATTTAGCAGGAGGATTATTCTGAGATGATAGAGAAAGAGGTTATTTTGTGAATGACAATTTTCAATGTCATACACTGACTCAGATGCTCATCATTATGCTGCTATAATAATAAGAATAATACCTTATATTTGTTTGTTTTATGGCTTCACTCGAAGCATATGGAAGTCTCTGGGCCAGGGATGAAACCTGAGCCACACCTGTGAGCTACGCTGCAGCTGTGGCATGCTGGATCCTTTAACTCACTGTACCAGGCTGGGGACTGAAGACATGCCTTTGCAGCAAGTGCCACTGCAGTCAGATTCTTAGCCCACTGTATCACAGCAGGAACTCCTATAATACTTTATGGTTATTGAGCACTTTGTACATACCAGGCACTATAATAAGAGCTTTCTATGTATTGTCTCTCTTATTTTTTTATTTTTTATTTTTATTTTTTGCTTTTTAGGGCCGCACCTGCTGCATATGGAGGTTCTCAGGCTAGGAGTCCAATTGGAGCTACAGCTGCCACCTGCCCCACAGCCCTAGCACCACAGCTCACAGTAATGCTGGATCCTTAACCCACTGAGCGAGGCCAGGGATCGAACCCACAACCTCATGATTACTAGTCAGTTCGTTTCCTTTCCACTGTGCCACAACGGGAACTTCTGTCTCACTTATTCCTGTTAACAACCACATGGGGAGAGCCTCTTAACCCACTTTTTGCAGAAGGTGAATGTGAGGCCTATGGTTACATGGTTCCTAAATGACAGAGCAGCTATCCAATTCAGACAGTCTAACCCCAAAGCTCATATTCTGAACTGTGCCTTCACCACACATAGCAGAAAAGGGAATAGGAATAAGGAATTGAATTCAGGGTCCTCTAGGATCCCTTACAACTAATATAGACACACCTAATAATATATTTTACCTCTGATATCCAAATAAAAGCTGTTTCTAAGCAATTAAAGTAGCTCTGTCCTTGTCTAAATTTTTTTTTTGGCCACACCCCTTTCCCAGGCCAGGGGTAGAACTCATGCCACAGCAGTGACCATGCTAGGCCCTTAACCTATTGAACAACCAGGAAACTCCTTGATTACTTTTTAAGGGTTAATCGTGTAGAACTTACAGCCTCTTAGGCTTTTCATAATCTTTTTGCAAAATTTTAGAAGAATGTGTAGGAACTAATGTATTTTGCAAAAGAACATGTAACTAAAGTTTAATTCCTTTATTTTGCTTCAGCTTCATTTTCTTCTGTTAAATTTAAGTAACAATATGTGTATGGTATCTATGTATGAGTCTGTTCTGTAAATATGTCCCTATCTATATATATTCAGAAGGAGACTTTGTAGAATGTTGTTAATAATGGTTGTTTCTAAAATATAGAACTCAGGGATTTACTTTGTACTTTTCTATATTGCTTGATTTTTTTTTCTATAAGAAGCATGTATCACTTTTACTAAATCAATAAAGTCTCTCAAAAGAAAAATAGAGTGCTTATGCATTCAAAACACCGTGCAACAAGAACGTTGGAGGTTTGAAGCCTACATCATTGCCAGAATTTTTAACTAGCCACCTACATTTCTTCAGACTTTTATTCCATTGAAAATGTGTGTCATGACAGAACATTGTAAATCAACATAAAAAAATTTAAAAACCAAAACAAAAATGTGTCTCATGTAATAGTAAAAAAAAATGAGCAAATGAGAGTATTATAAAGAAGAAATAAGAGGCCTAACAATGAATATATAAATAAACATTTGAGTATCACATAAATAGCAGTCATAATAGAAGTCTAAAGTGTTGTTTTGAGAAATTATCAGGTTGCAAAAATCCTGTTAGGAACACCACCTAGATCTGCTCTCTTTTTGAATGAATCTACTGTCTTTGTTATATTCAAAGATAAAAATAATTTTGTTTCATGTGAAATAATTTAAAGTATTATTTAAAAATAGTTACTTCATGCAGAAAAAGACAAGGCGGAAGTATGTGCAACAGTAGAAATGGATGCTTATGAAAGGTGGAATTAGGGAAAGTTCTTTTTACTGTTGCTTTACACTTTTCTGCATTTTTTAAGTTTTCTGCAATGAGCATGTATTATATAATCAGTTTTTTAAAAAAGAAAAACTCCTAAGAGGTATTTACACCTAAATGTAAGAAATAATTCAATTTAATTTAATTAAGCCATTTATATATATATATTTTTTTTCTTTTCTTTTTTAGGGCCACACATGTGACATATGGAAGTTCTCAGGCTAGGGGTGGAATCAGAGCTGCAGCTACCAGCCTACACCACAGCCACAGCCACAGCCACGCAGTATCCAGGCTACAACTGCAACCTATACCACAGCTCACAGCAATACCGGATCCTTAATCCACTGAGCGAGGCCAGGGATTGAACACGAAACCTCATAGATACTAGTCAGTTTCGTTATCGCTGAGCCACAACAGGAATTCCAATTTTATATTTTCAAAAGTTCATTTTACAAATCTCCCACACAGAAGAATTCCAAATAATTTATGTTATATTTCACCTTCAAGGAAGTAGGGCATAATGACTCCACACACTCCTAAGCGGGCTACATGTGGTGACTCTCTTCTGAAGAATACAATATGAAAAGAGGAGGGGAAAAAAGAGTAACTTTAAGGTTGATCACTGTTTCGGCCAGGTGATTAACATCTGTTCAAGATCAACAGTAATAAGTCACATCAATGGTAGGTACCCTTGATATACTGTAATGAAAATGGCAATTTACCTCTGTGGTCATCCTCCCCAAAAGCCATTATCCCAGTCTAATAATGAGAAAAACTCAGACAAATCCAAATTGAAGAGTGGTCTACAGAAGTACCCGACCAGTCCTCAAAAACGTCAAGTTCGGAGTTCCCATCGTGGCACAGCAGTTAACGAATCCGACTAGGAACCATGAGGTTGCGGGTTCGATCCCTGGCCTCTCTCAGTGGGTTAAGGATCCGGCGTTGCCGTGAGCTGTGGTGTAGGTCGCAGACACGGCTTGGATCCCATGTTGCTGTGGCTATGGTGTAGCTCCGATTAGACCCCTAGCCTGGGAACCTCCATATGCCACAGGTGCGGCCCTAAAAAAAAAAAAAAAAATCAAGATCATCCAAAAAAAAGCAAAGTCTGAGAAATTATTATAGCCAAGAAGAACCAAAGGGGACATGACAACTAAATGTTATCTGGTGTCTTAGAGCAGAAAAGAGAAAAGACAGTAGGTAAAAACCAAGGAAATCTGGTTGGTCCGTTAATCATTACAAATATACAATACTGATGTAAAATGTTGATAATGGTAGAATATGAGAACCTTCTACTGGCTTCAGAATTTTCCTATAAATTTAAATCTTTTGTGCAAAATAAAGTGTTAGGGTTTTTTTAGTTTAACCTTTTGTGACTTTTACAGAAAACCTTTGCAAAGCTTATAATGCACATGAAGGCAGTGTGTTTTCTGAGTTATAGAGATTTGTGATATTGTGAAACCTTATCCTGTCATCCTAAATACAAAAGAAAAAAGTAAAGATAATGTCCCATTAGTCCTCTCCAACAAAAATTAAACCACTACTTACAATTTTTAATTATTCAAATTTCCAGCTATACTAGAAAGATTCATTTTCCAAAGGGTCAGATATCATCCTAAGATTATGTTCTCACTTTCCAACTGTGAGAAACAGACATTTCCAAGCATCAATTCATATATGTAAAATATACACATATGTACGCAAAATTTAAAGACCATACTGCAAGTAAAGTAAGGGGGTGGGCAGGACAGAAATATAAAATGTAACTTTGTAGGGATAAGAAAACAGATTTCTTTTTTTTGTCTTTTTTTTTTTTTTTTTGCCTTTTCTAGGACCACACTTGCGGCATATGGAGAGTCCCAGGCTAGGGGTCTAATCGGAGCTGTTGCCGCCGGCCTATGCCACAGCCACAGCAACACGGGATCCAAGCCGTGTCTGCAACCTACACCACAGCTCACGGCAACGCTGGATCCTTAACCCACTGAGCAAGGCCAGGGATCCAACACGCAACCTCATGGTTCCTAGTCGGATTCATTAACCACTGAGCCACGACGGGAACTCCAAGAAAACAGATTTCTAGATTTGCCAGTCAATGTTGTCATTACTTAGCGTGAGATAGCCTTCTTATGTCAGTACGTAGGGTTCAAAGAGATTTTGAACAAATTTAGAGCACCATCAGCATTAGTATCTGGCATCAGAATTTGCGATTTTTCTGATTTCTGTCAGAAGACTGAGTCATCTGTCAACAAATGATATGACGTAAAACTTGAATATGAAGGGAACCACAAAGTCTTGTGAAATTTTCATGATGACCCTTGAATACATACATAAAACAAAGTTAACAGCAAGATAGAATATATATACAAAGATGGGTTCTCTTTCAAGAAAAGAATGGTAAGTTACAGAAAAAAATTCTCAAGTATTTTCAGTTCTTATGGAAGTAAGTACCAGATCAAATATAAAGTTCTTATTTGTTTCTATAATTATTACTATTTAAGGATGCCTATAAAATTACATATAATCCATCAGTCCCATTCCTAGGAATATGTCCAGACAAAACTACAATTCAAAAAGATATATGCAGCCCTATGCTCACAGAAGCACTAGTCACAATAGCCAAGATATGGAAATAACCTAAATATCCATTAACAGATGAATAGATTTAGAAGATGTGGTACATACAGTGGAATACAACTCAGCTATAAAAAAAAAAGAAATAATACCATTTACAGCAACATGGATGCAGCTAGAGATGACCATACTAAGTAAGTCGGAAAGAGAAAGACAAATTCATATGGTATCACTTATATGTGGAATCTAAAATATGGCACAAATGAATCTATCTACACAACAGAAGCAGACTTTGACATGCAGAACAGACTTGTGGTTGCGAAGAGGGAGAGGGGAGGGAGAGGGATTGACTGGGCATTTGGGATTAGTAGATGCAAACTATTACATTTAGAATGGATAAGCAGGACTTCCCTTTGTGTCGCAGCAGTAACAAACCCAACCAGTATCTATGAGGATGCAGGTTCAATCCCTGTCCTCAGTAGTTTAAGAATCGGCATTGGCTGGGAGCTGTGGTGTGGGTCGCAGACATGACTCAGATCCCACATTGCTGTGGCTGTGACATAGGCCAGCAGCTACAGTTCTGAATCAATCCCTAGCCTGGGTACTTCCACATGCCACAGGTGCTTAAAAAGAGAGAAAAAAAAGGAATGGATAATCAGTGAGGTCCTACTGTATAGCACAGGGAAAATATATCCAGTCTCCTGGGATAAACCATGATGGAAAAGAATGTATATATATAACTGAGCCACTATTCTGTACAGCAGAAATTGGCACAATATTGTAAATCAACTAAAATTAAAAAAAAAATTTAAAAAGAATGCCTAGGAAGTTTCCTTATGGCACAGTGGGTTAAGTATCTGGTGTTGTCACTGCTGAAGTACAAGTTCATTACCTGGCCTGGGAATTTCGGCATACCACATGTGTGGCCAAAAAAAAAAAAAAAAAAAAAAAAAGGAACGCATAACTTCAGGTAAATTTTTTCACTTGGGACATTTGTTACACTGAATGAAACCACAGGATATAATTTATCTTATGTTTTGGGTCCTGTTAAAAGTGTGAAAAACAAAAAGGCAACTTTTCTGGAGAATCTTCCAATTACATTATTTTGAACAGATGCTGGGCTGTGTTCACTTGCTAAACATAAACAAAAGTCTGGATGTGAATTGAATAAAAATAGGTGTTTTGTTTTTTGGCCTTACCCCTATGTATGGCATGTGGAAATTCCTGGGCTAGGGATTGAACCTAAACTGCTGCAGTGACAACAACGGATCCTTAACCCCCACTGTACTAGAGGTAGGTCTTACTTAATTTGGGGGAGTTTTACTTTAAACAGTGTGTTCACACATACAAACACACACACACACACACTAAATAAGGAGTAATTATGGAATTTAGACACAAATTTAACTGTTATCCTTTGAGAACCTATGTCACTGTTTCTAAAGAATTATATATTCAGGAGTTCCTGTTGTGGCGCAGCAGAAATTAATCTGACTAGGAACCATGAGGTTGCGGGTTCAATCCCTGGCTTCAGTGGATTAAGGATCCGGCGTTGCCATGAGCTGTGGTGTAAGTCACAGATGCGGCTCCGATCCAGCGTTGCTATGGTTCTGGCGTAGGCAGGCAGCTCTAGCTCCGACCCCTAGCCTGGGATCCTCCATATGCCGTGAGTGAGGCCCTAAAAAAAGCAAAAAAAAATATATATATATATTCAGGAGTTCCTGTCGTGGCTCAGCAGAAATGAATCTGACTAGGAACCATGAGGTTGAGGGTTCGATACCTGGCCTCACTGAATGGGTTAAGGATCCGGCGTTGCCATGAGCTGTAGTGTAAGTTGCACAGCAGCTTGGATCCTGCGTTGCTGTGGCTGTGGCATTGGCCAGAGGCTACAGCTCTGATTCGACCCCTAGCCTGGGAACCTCCATATGCCACAGGTGTGACCCTAAAAAGCAAAAAAAAAAAAAGAAAGAAGAAAAAAAAATTATATATTCTATATAATGTGCTTTTCCCCCTTTCTTATGGCAGCTGTTTCAAACCCAAATGGAAAGATGAATGAGAAAAATTCCCTTCATTTAAAATGTACCATTGAGAGAAAACCAGGAAGAAGTCCAAGCTGGCCCTTGGGGATCTTCCTAGGTTCAGCAGCTTGACCTGGAAAAAGAAGTACAGCTTGTGCTCTTCTTTCTTTAGCAGTGCCAGAGAAGCACCAGTCAGAGAAGTCCAAACACGTGGAGCTTAGCGAGACCACCTGCTCCTAACACAGGATAATGGCCACTGGACCAACTCTGTTGCCTCAAGTCAACACCAGCTCTCCTTCACAACAGATGACAGGCTTTCCACCAGAAGGGTCTCCCGGAAAAAGAGTGAGCGAAGAGAAATTCAACTTCACATCTGTGCTAGGACCTCATCAATTAGGAGTGAAATGGACAGATGAAAATGCTGAAACTGAAGCCTGCCCAAGAGTCTGAGAGTGGAGTCAAACAGTAACCACACAGCTGTCAACCCTGGAGGGATATGTGAGGATTGCAAACCCTCACTTGGCAAGGACCTCCAGGTGCCATAGAGCCACCAAGAAGAAGAAGGGAACTTTTGCCCCAGTGCTCATGCCTTCCTCAAGCATGGCCAATCTTGGTGGATGTGTGGCACAACCCAGGAGGCTTAATCTGTATCTCTCAATGCAAACCAAAACTACAAGTAGGCCCCTTCCACCACATGAGGTCACAGCAAGAAGACAACTGTCTATGAACCAGGAAGCAGGCCTCCAGCTTCCCAGTCTCCAGAACTATGAGAAGTAAGTATTCATTGTGTAAGCCACCCAGACTATGATATTTTTGTTACAGCAGCCTGAAGGGACTAAGACGGTACACAACAAACTACTCCAAAGCTTAGTGGTTTGAAATAACAACTATTTTCTTATATCTCCTTATTTGAGGGTCAGGAATCTGGACAAGGTTCTGTAGGACAATTCGGCTCCAGCTGATACTGTGGTCACTTGGTGGTATTCAGCTGATGGCTGGTCAAATCTGGAGGGTCCAAGGTGTTCTCATTCATATGCCTGGCACTTTGACAGGCTTGGCTATAAAACTGCATTCAGTCAGGCCCATCTCCCTCTCCATGTAGTCTTAAGGCCTCTCTGTGGCATCTTGTGAGAATTCTTACATAGTGTCTTAGGCTTCAAGAGACCAAAACGGAAGTTGCCCCTAGAGCCAGAACAGCACAGCATCACTTCTGCCTACTGTACTTGATAAGTTAAAGCGGTCATAGGCCAGCCTAGATTCACAGTTGTAGAGACAACAGAACCTACCCTACGAGTGTTAGAGAATTTGTGACCATTTTTAATCCATACCACTTGTATCTGTTACCTTTTTAAAAAAAACTTGTGAGATATGTCATACATATGAAAGACAAGTGTACTGTAAAGTTTCAAGCATTTATAAAGTGAACACGTACATAACTGGTATTTAGAAACAGAAAACTTGCTGGCATCCAAGAAGCCCATACCCAAATACCCCTCCCTCTTGGACACAACCACTATTCTAACTTTGTAACATTATCTTGTTATTCTTTTTAACTTTACTATCTGTGTGTGCATCTCTAAATAGCTATTCCTTCTTTGAACAGTGTTGACTTCTAGGAAGTTCTCCGTTTTATGAAGTTTTTTTTTTTTTTTTTTGTCTTTTTAGGGCCACACCTGCGGCATATAGAGGTTCTCAGGCTAGGGGTCAAATCAGAGTTGTAGTCACTGGCTTACACTACAGCCACAGCAATGTGGGATCTGAGCAGTGTCTGCAACCCACACCACAGCTCACGGCAATGCCTGATCCTTAACCCACTCACTGAGGCCAGGGATTGAACCGGCGTCCTCATGGATGCTAGTCAGGTTCGTTAACCACTGAGCCATGACGGGAACTCCTGTGTTAAGATTTATTTCCCTGAAATCTTCTCTCAGTAGTAGTAACTATAACTCTAACAGTAACAGCAGATCAAAGATTTCCACCCACCAGCACCTCAACCATTTCTTGCATTGCATGGTTTCAATCTCCTTTCACCTCTCTGTCCAGTTTGTGTATCTTTCTGGGAGAGTATGATCCCCAGCACAGAGCACAGTATTCTATCTCTGGTTTATCATCTAAGTGTAGGACTGGAATATCTCATCTCGTTCTAGATCCCAAATTTCTGTTGGTAAAGCAAAATAACACTGATGCCTAAGGCTGAGTTTATAAGAGACTAAAATATCTAATATAAAACAATGCCTGGGGCTCAATTTATGGCTATTGAATAAATAAATGGATGAAATAAAACCTTGTTAAAAAAAAAAACTGAAATTAGGTATCACATTGCACCAGTCAGAATAGCCATCATTGAAAAGTCTACAAATAAAAAGCTGGAGAGGGTGGGGAGAAAAGGGAGACCTTCTGCATTGTTGGTAGGAATATAAATTGGTACAGCAACCATGGAAAACAGTATGGAAGTTCCCTACTAAAAATGGGCATTCCTGGAGTTCCCGTCGTGGCTCAATGGTTAAAGAATCTGACTAGGAACCATGAGGTTGCGGGTTCAGTCCCTGGCCTTGGTCAGTGGGTTAAGGATCCGGCGTTGCCGTGAGCTGTGGTGAAGGTTGCAGACACAGCTCGGATCCCGCGTTGCTGTGGTTGTGGCGAAGGCCAGCAGCTACAGCTCCTGTTAGACCCCTAGCCTGGGAACTTCATATGCCGCAGGTGCAGCCCTAGATAAGGCAAAAAGACCAAATAAATAAATAATGGGCATCCCTGCTGTGGTGCAACAGGATTGGCAGCATCTCTGGAGCTCTGGGATGAAGGTTCCATCTCCTGCCTCGCACGGTGGGTTAAGGATCTGGCATTGCCACAGCTGTGGCATAGGTCACAACAGAAGCTTGGATCTGATCCCTGGCATGGGAACTTGAGGTGGCCAAAGAGAAAAAAAACAAAACCCCAAAAACTAACAATAGAGTTGCCATATAATTCAGCAATCCTACTCCTGGACATAGACCTGGGGAAAACCTCTAATTCAAAAAGATACACAGGAGTTCCCGTCGTGGCGCAGTGGTTAACGAATCCGACTAGGAACCATGAGGTTGCGGGTTCGATCCCTGCCCTTGCTCAGTGGG
>PVHT021183705.1:27680741-27735633 GCA_004024745.2 Catagonus wagneri | reverse complement strand
AAACAGACTCAGACATAGAAAACAATCTTATGGTTACCAAGGGGGAAAGGGGAAAGGAGGGATAAATTAGGCATTTGGGGTTAGTAGATACAAACTATATAAAATAGATAAACAACAAGATCCTACTGTATAGCAAATGGAACTATACTCAGTATCCTGTAATAAACCATTATTGAAAAGAATATGAAAGTGTGTAGTATATATAAATATAAATAGATATCTGAATCAGTTTTCCGTATGCCAGAAACTAACACAACACTGTAAATCAACTATGCTTCAATTTTAAAAATCTATAATCTCTCAAGGTCTCCATCTCTTGGACCACTGAACAGGAGAGGAATCACTATGATTGAGCCCCACAGCTTGCCTAACTCTCCCAAGAGTTGAGGTCAACTGAAATTCCAGTTTCCCTGATTTGAGTCCTTAATCGTGTATGAGTTAGCCTGTGAATTGCTGTTCAATTAAAGATATATAAAGCAGTATTTAATATTTTGTAGGTTAAGAGAATTAAAATTAGTGTCAACTATTAGAAGGAATCTTTTAATTCAGTATCTGATGTTAATCCACATAGGGAAGTCAATGAACAATGGAATGTTAGATGTTTAAGCAGGTGGGACCCACTATGAGACTGAGAGGAAGTAACTGAAAGTCCTGGCATCATACAACTTCCACAGTGCTGGATTTTTGAGAGCTATAAACCCACATATCCATTTGGGTAATTTTTAAAAGTTTAAAGTATTTCAGAAAACAAAAATTTTAAATTTGTTCAAGAGCCTTCCATGTTGCAATTAAAATCACTTATTTAACAGTGCCCACAACAGAGTCACAGAAACAACCTGAAAAGAAATAAGCCACTGACAGAGAAGAGAAGTGTTTGGAACAAACATATTTCAAACTGTTTAAATACATCATGGCACACTCACAGAAGAGAAGAGTAAGCAGCCGTGAACAAGAAGGAGGAAGTTCGACGCACTGTCACAGAGGACCTCTACTATACATTAAGTGAAAAAGCAAAATGCTCAACTGCGTGTATAACATATTGCCACTTGTGGTGGAGGGGACTATATTTGTGGGCTTTGACTTTTGTATGCCAGATCTCTCTGGAGAAATACACAAAACCTAGAACCAATGTTTGCTTCTAAGGAGGAGAGAACTGGATAGATGAGGAACAGAGTTTTTCACTACTTTATACATTTGAATTTTAAAATACTATTTGCACTACCTGTCAAATAATAAGCACTATCTCTAAAATAAAATAAAATTAAAGCAGTTTTTGAGCATACATCAGGAATAATGAAAGAAATTGCCATTATCTTGCTATAGAGAGTTACAATGAAGGAGGGAGGTGGCGGGAATTTGCACTATATGAACCAGGATATCAAAAGGTAGATAAAAATTAATACCTAAATTGTGAAAATATGATAATTACTGACAGAAGGAAGAAGAATAAAGTCTGTCTCAACACACTGAAATAAGGAGGGATACTGGAAGAATCAGTACAGTCAAAATGACTATACTACCCAAGGCAATCTACAGGTTCAATGCAACTCTTATCAAATTACTAATGGCGTTTTTCACAGTGCTAGAACAAAGAATTTTAAAATTTGCATGGAAACACAAAAGACCTCGAATAGCCAAAGCAACCTTTTTAAAATTAAAATATAGTTCTGGGAGTTTGGGGTTAGTAGATGCAAACTACTGCATTTGGAGTGGATAAGCAATGACATCCTGCTGTATAACACAGGGAACTACATCTAGTCACTTGTGACGGAACATGTGGAGGAAAATGTGAGAAAAAGTTGTGTATATATATTTGGGGGGTATAAATAAATAAATAAATGTATATATATACATATATATGTGTGTGTGTGTGTGTGTGTGTATATATATATATATATGAATGACTGGGTCACTTTGCTGTACAGCAGAAATTGACAGAACATTATAAATCATCTATAAAGAAAATAAAAATCTTAATTTTAAAAAGTAAATTATAGGAGTTCCCGCCATGGCTCAGCAGTTAACGAATCCGACTAAGAACCATGAGGTTGCGGGTTCGATCCCTGGCCTTGCTCAGTGGGTTAAGGATCCGGCGTTGCCATGACCTGTGGTGAAGGTTGCAGACACGGCTCAGATCCTGCGTTGCTGTGGCTGTGGTGAAGGCCAGCAGCTACAGCTCCTGTTAGATCCCTAGCCTGGGAACCTCCATACGCCATGGGTGAGGCCCTAGATAAGGCAAAAAGACAAAAAAGTAAATAAATTTAAAAAAATAAATTATAGTTGATTTACAACGTTGTGCCAATTTGTGGTGTACAGCAAAGTGACCCAGAAATACATATACATATATACATTCTCTTTCTCATATTATCTTCCATCATGTTCTATCCCAAGAGATTGGATATAGTTCCCTGTGCTATATAGTAGGACATCACTGCTTATCCATTCTAAATGTAATATAGAGCAGTCTTGAAAAAAGAAAAACAGAACTGGAGGAATCAGGCTCCCAGACTTCAGGCTATACTGCAAAGCTACAGTTATCAAAACAGCATGGTACTGGCACAAAAACAGAAATATAGATCAGAGGAACAGGACAGAAAGCCCAGGGATAAACCCATGCATTAACCTATGACAAAGGAGGCAAGAATATACAACAGAAAGAAGACAGTCTCTCTTTTTTTTTTTTGTCTTTTTGCCTTTTCTAGGGCCACATCCACAGCATATGGAGGTTCCCAGCTAGGGGTCTAATGGGAGCTTTAGCCACCGGCCTATGCCACAGTCACAGCAATGCAGGATACAAGCCGCATCTGCAACCTACACCACAACTCACGGCAACGCCGGATCCTTAACCCACTTAGCAATGACAGGGATCAAACCCGCAACCTCATGGTTCCTAGTTGGATTCGTTAACTGCTGAGCCATGATGGGAACTCCCAAAAAAGACAATCTCTTTAATATGTGGTGCCAGGAAAACTGGACAGCTACGTGAAAAAAAAAAGAAAGAAAGAAATTAGATCATTCTCTAACACCATACACAAAAATAAACTCAAAATGGATTAAAGACCTAAACATAAGACCAGATACTATAAAACTCCTAAATGAAAACATAGGCAGAACACTCTTTGACATTAAAGGTAGTAATATCTTTTTTGATCCACCTCCAAGAATAATAAAAATAAAAAATAAACAAGTGGGACATAATTAAACTTAAAATCTTCTGCATAGCAGAGGAAATCATAAAAAAAAAAAGACAGCCCACAGAACGAAAGAAAATATTTGCAAACAAAGCAAACTACAAGGGACTGATCTCCAAAATATGTAAACATCTCACACAGCTTTATAAAAGAAAAAGAGCCCAATGAAAAAATGCGCAGAAGATCTAAATAGACATTTCTCCAAAGAAGACATACAGATGGCCAAAAAGCACATGAGAAGATACTCCACATTACTTATTATTAGAGAAATGGAAATCAAAACTACAGTGGGGCATCACCTCACACCAGTCAGAATGGCCATCATCAAAAACTCTACAATCACTGCTAGAGAGGGTGTAGAGAAAAGAGAACCCGTCACACTGTTGGTGGGAATATAAATTGGTAGAACCACTATGGCGAACAGTGTGGAGATTCCTTAAAAAACTAAATATAGAGCTACCATATGACCCAGCAATCCCACTCTGGCATATATCCAGAGAAAACCATTATTTGAAAAGATACATACACCCAATGTTCCTTGCAGCACTATTTATATTAGCCAAGACATGCAAACAACCTAAATGTCCATTGACAGAGGACTGGATAAAGAAGATGTGGTACAACTGGCCAGAAGGACCATCATCAAAAAGTCTACAAACAATAAAGGCTGCGGAGGGTGTGGAAAAGAAGGAACCCTGTTACCGGTTGGTGGGAATGTAAATTGGTGCAACCACTGTGGAAAACAGTATGGAGATTCCTCAGAAAACTAAAAATAGAATTACCATTTAATCCAGAAACCCCAGTCCTGGGCATTTATCCAGAGAAAACCATGACTCGAAAAGATACACGCACTCCAGTGTTCATCGCAGCACTGTACACACAGCCAAGAAATGGAAACAACCTAAATGTCCATCAACAAAGGAGTAGATAAAGAAGATCTGGTACATATACACACTGGAATACTACTCAGACATTAAAAGGAAAGAAGCAGAGGCATTTGTAGCAACATGGATGGACCTAGAAATTATCACCCCAAGTGAAGTTAGCCAGACAGTAAGACACCATCATCACATGCTATCACTTACATGTAGAATCTAAAAAAAAAAAAAATGGACACAATGAATTTCTTTGCAGAACAGATAATGACTCACAGATTTTGAAAAACTTATGGTTTCCAAATGAGACAAGTTGGGGCGTAGAGGGATGTACTGGGGGTTGGGGATGGAAATGCTATAAAATTGGGTTGTGATGGCTGTTGTACAATTATAAATGTAATAAAATTCAAAATATTTCAAAAAAAGGTGAAGATGTGGTACACATATATACAATGACGTATTACTCAGCCACAAAAAAGAACAGAATAAAGCCATTTGCAGCAACACAGATGGACACAGAAATTAACATACCAAGTGAAGACAGGCAGAAAGAAAAACAAATATATGATATCACTTGTATGTGGACTCTAATTAAAAATGATACAAAAGGGGAGTTCCCTTCTTGGCTCAGTGGTTAACAAATCTGACTAAGAACCATGAGGTTGCGGGTTCAATCCCTGGCCTTGCTCAGTGGGTTAAGGATCCGGCGTTGCCATGAGCTGTGGTGTAGGTTGCAGACGCAGCTCGGATCCTGCGTTGCTGTGGCTGTGGTGAAGGCCAGCAGCTACAGTTCCTGTTAGACCCCTAGTCTGGGAACCTCCATATGCCACGGGTGCGGCTCTACATAAAGGCAAAAAGACAAAAAAAAAAAAAAGGTACAAAGGAACTTATTTGTAGGATAGAAACAGACTAAAAATTTCAAGGTCAAACTTTAGGTTCCCAAAGGGGAAACTGTTGGGGGGGAGGATAAATGGGGTTGGCACATGTGTACTGCTATATACAGGGTAGATAACCAACAAGGACCTACTGTATAGCACAGGGAGGTCTACTCAACGTTCTGTAATAACTCACATGGGAAATGAGAAGAGATATATGTGTATGTATAACTGATTAGCTTTGCTATAAACCTAAAGCTAATACAACATTGTAAATCAACTATACCCAATAAAAAATTTAAAATAAATAAATAAGGTTGGATACATAAGGAAAAAGGACTAAACAGAGAGAAAATGTTGGAACTAAAAAATTATAAAGAAAATCATGTGGGAAACAAAGCTTCAGAATGTCGTGATATCATAGTAACAGATTTTTCAAATGAACACCATTCAATTCAATAATCTGTCATAAAAATTTTTCTTAAAATACTTACACAAACATACTCCTAACACACACACACACAAAAAAAACACCCAGACACACATGATAAGCAGCCTACAAGACCATTAAGATAATTCTAGACTTTTATAGCTATTCCTTTGTGAGAGGTCATTCTTTGCATTTTTACTGCCCTACATTTACCTCGTTGAGTCGCAGCAATGCAGAATTGAGCTTTCTTTCTTTTTTCATTTTGTTTCCAACCGAATCTTTTGTACATTTCTGGAATTTAAGCCACCTATGTTACTGCTACTTATCTGTAACACCATTGCTTTGAGGGATTAAAGCAGGTTTCTTGTAATACACTTAGATCAAGAGTTATCTGAGTTGAGAAGAATATCCTGTTTGAGTTGGGGATGGGGAATCTTTATTTTTTATTTTTTATTTATTTTTTTTGATCTTGAGTTGTTTTGATTTCCCCTGAGAGCAGTAATCTTCAGCAAGCGATATTTTTAAAAAGCCCCAAACACACCACAAAACATTCCAAGTGATTTTAACTCCTGAATGAGGTTGGGCTACCTGAGTGATTCCTCCCTTCTCTTCTTTGGCAGAAAGGATTAGAAACCTCCACAGAACTTGCTCTCTATTAAAGTGGAGTGCTGTGCATTCATTGGCAAGAGGTGAATTGTTTTCAGATTACATGCGAAAGAGTGTGTGTGTTTCTTTCCCACATCAAAGACTTGGATGGAAGCAGTTCTGAGTATTGCCAGGGATGCAAGAATTGGTGCTAAAGTGATTAACAAAATTGCTTTCCTGCAAAAGAAGCACAAAACATTACCTAGGGATTAGAGGAGGAGAGGGCAAGATTAAAGGTGATGTTGAATTTTGGGTGGAATATCTTATCCATCTTTTTCAAATCATGCTTTAAGGATTCTGTGGCCCCTCCTTAAGGAAACCTGAACAAATCAAAGTCTCTCTCAAGTTTTGTACACAGGGTGCAGACAAGGTAAAATTAAAACTAACATAAGTGGCACTCACTTGTGACCTCCATATCTTTATTTCACACTACAAATACATTTTCAGTGTTTTTTGTTCAGCACACACCAGTGATTCCATTGATCAAAGATTCTTTCATTTGTAATTGGTTTGTATGTCCACCTGTTGGCCTTAAATGCCAGTGTCTTATAGAATTTCTGGAGTTGTTTGGTTTTAGTAAATCTTTATTAGTATACGTTCCTTTTAAAATGTAGCTTTCACAGTCAAAATCTTCTTCTAACCAAATGCTTTAAAAAAAAAAAAAAAAAAGGCCACAGACCTATACTCTAAATAGTGAAGCAAAGATCATATGGCAAATCTCACAATGCCTGGTTTAGGAAATTATTTTTTCCAGCGTCTCTCTAAAATGCCCTATGACATTCTTTGTCCCTTAGTAGTTTTTCCTCTCTTTCAAAAACTGAATTTAGGCCTCCCTTCTTCCAAGAAGTTCTCCTGGCTTTAGTGTTCTGATCAGAGCCAGGCAGAAACATATAGGTACATCTAACTGCTCTGGTAGGAATAAACTTTCTCCTTCCTTCTTGATTTCTTCTTTAAAACATTTAAGTCCCACAATGATACCATTTGCAAAAAAAAAAAAAAGTTAATACGCAAAACAGCGTCATAATTCTTTAGGGACCGTATATATGCATGAAAAGGAAAGAACCGTAACAGAACTGTACACCTCAAATTCATGTTAGTGGCTCCCTCTGGGAAGGAAGATGGGCAATTTGGGGTCGTGATGAAAGGGAATTTTAGCACATCTGTTATGTTTCTTTTAAAATCTCTTTAAAAAATTTAAGATGATTCACTTACACACAGAGTACGTAAAGTGTCACTGAAATTCTGGTCTAAAACACACATAACGTACAGATTTTTTTGTTGTTGCCAGATACTAGTTATGTCCCCATAACAGTAAAATCTGTTTAAAATGATTAAATAATTCAGAATAGTTGCAACCACTTCCTCTCCCACAATAACGTCGTCCTTGTAAACTAATGTACTGTGGTGATGGAACTTTACCTTCTGTAAAGAATAAGAGCACACGGTGAGTCCTCAGTAAAAAGAATCAATAGATTAATAAATAAATAAGCCCTGTTTGCTTGCCGCCCTGCATGCAATAGTTTGTGGGTGTTTTCATTTCGAAGTTGTTTCTCGAGGTTGCCTATGTGACTTCTTCGCTTTCAGGAACTTCTTGAGAACAATCATTTTTGATCTGTCTTTCCTTGGGGGTCCCGTAAGGTCACTGGACATAAGATAGCTGTGAAATTTGACATTGTTCCAATTTAAATGCTTTACTCCAGCAAGTGCAGGACTGTGGACGCTTCGGAGTAGGGATTGCCGCGGCCAGGCTGTTCCTGAGACTCGCCAGCCCTCCAGGCTTCAAAGCCTGCCATCCTTGATCTCACTAAAGAATGTTTTTGAATTCTATGTCCATCTAGTGGTTGCCTGCAAAGATCTACTTGGCTTTTTCTTTCTTCCTTTTCTTTCACACTTGATCAGTGAGATTCTGTTTGTGATGGGGGTTTTGCCCCCCTTGGTCTTTAATTCTTTCACAGGTGGTTTCAAAGTGTCTACCCTTAGCCCCTGCTTTCTATAAACAAGCAGGAATTCATGAACCGCAGTTACTGATGGCTGTCCTCACAGAGCAATTCTCCTCTCACTTTGAAAACAGACTGTTTTGTGGACAGTAAAGTACAGTTCTTTTTCACAGATGAGATTAGAGGCTTGACGGGAGGCTGGAGGGAGGGCGGGTTTTTTTTTTTTCCTTTCTCTTTATTTTATTTTTTAACTGGAGAGCCTTTGCATTGTAACTTGTTTTAGCAAATTCAGGAACGTCACTTATTTTATATTCAGGTGGACCTTTTGGTTGAAGAAGATGCAGCATTAAGTACAAGATGCTGGAATTTGCTAATTTCCTCATTAATTCCAATATCTCCAGCATCCCAAGTGCAAGGTTAGGAGTTGAAGATCAAGTGGTGACGGAGCTAATGTGACTGTATATCCAAGAGATCAAATTATATCAATTTTACCTAAGAATTATGGTGTGTCATAGGGGTTGAAATATCTGTCTAGTCCCCTCCTCCCCGTGGGGCTGGACAATCTCTCCCCAGGTCTCAGTTCCTTTGATTTGAAGTTTTAGAAGGAAAGGGATTCAATCTCTTGCCTGTAGCAGTTGTTGGTCTTTTCAGTGCTCATATGAATACTGAAAGCTAGGGAGCTGACGGATTTATACTACTCTAAATTCTGTGAGAAAAAAAAAATAATGGAGGCCAAGCGTTAACTACTCAGTTGCTAACACATCAATAGTGTCGTATACATGTTTTGGGCCACCTTGGCCCCTAGGAAAATATGGGCACACACTGAATCAAATAAAGTCACAGCCTTTGCTTCAGCTCAAATTAAAGCTAAATAGTTTTAATATTTTAAAATATTTTTCTTTATAAATTAGCAGACTTTATTAGAATCAATTTTAAAAATGTAAATGGCGTTCATGCAGCATAGTTTACAACAGCAAAAAACTGTGATTGAACAATCTAGATGTCCATCAATAGGCACCCGGCTAAATAAACTAAATAATATGAAATAATTTAAAAGAACGAAACTGGAAGAGAGTGGCATGGAAACATGCCTAAGAAACAGTGTTGAGTGGAAAAAAAGTGTTGAAATGACATTATAAAAATGATAAGTACAGGGAGTTCTCTTGTGGCTCAGCAGGTTAAGGATCTGGCATTGTCCTTGCAGCTGCCTGAGTTGCTGCTGTGACCCAGGAACTTCCACATGCCGCAGGTGTGGCCAAAAAGAAAAAAAAAATGTATAAAACAAACTAATATAATTTGGGTCTTACGTATATGATTTTTTTTAATTCACTTAATGAATTTTATTACATTTATAGGTTTGGGTTTATATATATGATTGACGGAAGTGATCTAAGGGGATTTTAACCTTATCTGTAATGTTTTACTTTTTTACAAAGAGAATGTATTTATATAATTCTTATGTAATTAAAAATAATTTTAAGTGACTAAAAAAAAGATAACTACTAAAAAAAATCATTAATCTGCTTCCATGTCTTCTGAATAGTCTTTTGTTTTTGTTTTGTTTTTATTTTTTTGCTTTTTAGGGCTGTACCTGCAGCATATGGAGGTTCGCAGGCTAGGGGTCCAATCAGAGCTACAGCTGCTGGCCTACACCACAGCCATAGGTAGCAGCTCCTGATCTGAGACACGTCTTTGACCTACACCACAGCTCCCAGCAACGTTGGATCCTTAACCCACTGAGCGAGTCCAGGGATCAAACTCGCATCCTCATGGATCCTGGTCAGGTTTGTTAACCGCTGAGCTACAACAGGAACTCCAATAGTCTTTTGTATATATACTTTTCTGAAAGAATTTTTATTGTGGTAAAATACACCTAACACAAAATTTACCATTTTGGCCCTTTTCAAGTGTACAGTTCAGTAGCATTAAGCACATTCACATAGCTGTACAATCATTAGCACTGTCTTCAGAACTTTTCATCTTTCCATACTGAAATTCCATACCCATTAAATAATAACTCACCATTTTCCCCTCGCCCAGGCCTTGGTAACCACTCTTCTACATTCTGTCTCTGTATTTTTGACTATTCTAGGTACTGCATATAAGTGCAATCATTCAGTATTTGTCCTTTTGTGTATATATATATACATATATATATGTATATATATACATATATGTACACACACATATGCCCTTCAGTATTTGCTAAGAGAAGTAAATGCTTCAATGTCATACCATGTATCAGAATTTCACTCCTTTTTAAGGCCAAAAAATATTCCACTGTATGTATCTATCACGTTTTGGTTTTTTATTCACCTGTCGACAGACATTTGGGTTATTTCCACGTTTTGGCTCTCGTGAAGAATGATGCTATGAACCCTGGTACACAAATAGCTATTTAAGTCCTTGCTTTCAGTTCCTCTGTGTATACATGCAGAATTGGAATTGCTGGGTCAAATGGTAATTTTATGTTTAAATTTTTGAGAAAATACTGTTTTCCCCAGTAACTACACCATTTTACATTGTATTTCATGATTGAAATGCAATGCTATCTGGGGGGTGGAAATTGAAGGAGTATGTAAGAGTATCCAGGAATAATACAATTGAGAAAATTAATTCAAGAGGAAAAATCATCAGGAATTCAGCAATGCACAAGGGCTCCAATTTCTCCATATCCACACTAACACTTGTTTTCTGGGTGGTGTTTTTTTTTTTTTTTTTAATAAGAACCAGATAGGTATGAGGTGACTGTACACTTTTAAAAGTTAAAAACTGTCCTCATCTGTAGCTTAAATGGCCTTGCCATTTTTCTATGCTATTAAATATTCTTCAATAATATCACTTGAATGGCTGCATAGCATTCCACTGAATAAGATGTACCACAATTTACTCAACCAATTCCCTCTCATTGGAAATTTTGGTGTTTCCAATGTTTTAGCGTTATAAAGAGTATTCCATATTCACCTTCTTGACTTTGCTTTAAATTTGCTTATGAATCCTGAACAGTGATATTGCTGGGTCATAGGGCATATCCATTTGTTAAAGACCAACATCCATTTTAAAATTCAGTTAAAAAGAGAGACTGAAGGACAGAAAGAATTGCCACTGCAGCTACACACTTAAGACCCCCAAGCAAACTACTACTTAATCAGTTGAAAAATTCCCTTGCACGATGTAAGGAGTGGGCACTGTCTGTTAGCCCTCCAGCAATTCATCTTTCACCACTGACCTACAATGAAACCTTCAGCTTAGGCAAAGAATGTAGAAAGCTCTTACAGGAAGGCTTGATTCAGTGGTACCCCGGGTGCTAGAATAGTCTGTCTGTGAGCATTTTCATCACTGTAGTTCACTACTGCACCCAGGACCCAGCTGAATCCCTTTCACTTTGCTCATTACTGAAACACAATGCTATCTGTGGGGTGGCCATTGCCGAAGTGTGTAAGAGTACTTAGGAATAACACAATTGAGAAAATAAATTCGAGAGGAGAAGTCATTCAGGAATAAATGACAAGAGGGTAAATTTCTCCCTCCTGAACTGTCTAATTATTAGTTGGTACAGCCTATGCCCCCACAGAGCTTTGAACTTGGAAATCCTCGACAAACTTTAGTTATGTTGCTCGCTCACTCACAGGCCTTTGCCACCCTAGGCTTCATGGTCAATACAAACCCCTCTGCCCAGCATTCAATATTCCGGTTTCCCCCAACCTCTCTCCATCACCAGTGCCCCAGCATGAAAGCTTCCATTCCATCCAAACTGAAACTATTTGCTCTAATCTAAACAAGCAGCATATAGTGTGGAAAGACATCTGGATTTGGTCCAGAGAATTTGGATTTGAGCCCTGGCTCTGCCATTTCTTTATTAGGTGACCTTGGGCAAAACACTCAATCTTACTGAACCTTAGTTTCTTCATCTGTAAAATAGGGATGACAAAGCCTAATTCACCATGTTATGATGCATATGTTAAGCCAGACAATAGCACGTAAAAGAAGTTGCAATACAGAGTGTGTAGTGAGCGTTTTGATGGGTAACTTGAATGTCTTGTCTATCCTGGCCTCTGAGCCTTTGTTCGCACCTGTTCTCTTTCTGAAAAAGTCCTCTCTCATCTGCAACTCACCCATCCATCAAAGCAAATTCACATTTTAGCCCCCTAAAAGCCCTCCCACGAAAACCCTTAGCACTCCAGATGATTCACTGGGCATTTGTCTGCACTACTTGGTACTGGTCATACTTTCCAATGTATTTGTCTTCTCCAAGCAGCCCATCAAAGGACAGAAGCATTTCCCTGCACCCCACTCTTCCCCCTCTGCATCAAGAATAATAGGTGGTAAATAAAGATCTTTACCACATAGTAGATGGTAAATAAAGATCTGTTGACTGACCCGTTATCACTCCCGTTTCGCAGCCTGCCAGTATTAGTCCTTCTAAATGGACTCTCCCCTGGGGCAATTTTCAGGGAGTGCTGATACCAATTTTGCCCCCAAAATAAGCATAATTAAGGAGCTCCCATCGTGGCTCAGTGGAAATGGATCTGACTAGCATCCATGAGGACATAGGTTCGATTCCTGGCCTTGCTCAGTGGGTTAAGCTGTGGATTAGGTTGCACACGCAACTCACATCCCGCGTTGCTGTGGCTGTGGTGTAGGCTAGCAGCTACTGCTCCAATTCGACCCCTAGCCTGGGAACTTCCATATGCTGCGGGTGCGGCCCTAAAAAGATTAAAAAAAAAAATATCCTAATTAATATATAGCACTTTCTTGCTTACATCAATAGCCTGTAAGGTCAACAGAATGGATATTATTATTATCATCATTCCTGCTTCTCAGGGACTCAGAGAAGTCTGGTGATTTTTTCAAACACACATAGTATATGGCAGACATGAAATTAAATTCAGCTCTAGGAATTGCAAAACTCATGCCGTTGACCTCACACAACAAAACCTCCCTCCTTCTTTGACTGCTAATAGACATTTGTCCCTCTCTGAAGTAAAGTTATTGTTGAATTTTAGGTCCTGGCTTAAGGAGAAAATGGTGGTGTTCTTGGGTATAGTAATCACCTAAGGAAGCTTATTTAGTGTGTGCAGGAGCATGAAAGAAATGTACGTGATGTGTCAGTTCACAGGAAAATGTTCCAGGTAAAAACCTGTGTAAATTATTTCCCTGGGACTCAGAAAAAAACTTTCCCTTTGGTGGGACAGCGCCTTTTCCCTTATATACTGAAAGTAATTGCAACTCGGAGCAGCCCTCTTAGAAATGGTTCCCCCACTGCACTTGCAACTTCTTTATTTTTTTATTTTTGTTTTTATTTTTTTGTCTTTTTGCCTTTTTTATCTACAGCCGCACCCACAGCATATGGAGGTTCCCAGGCTAGGGGTCTAACAGGAGCTATAGTCGCCGGCCTTCGCCACAGCCACAGCAACGCGGGATCCGTGCCGTGTCTGCAACCTACACCACAGCTCACGGCAACACCGGATCCTTAACCCACTGAGCAAGGCCAGGGATCGAAGCCGCAACCTCATGGTTCTTAGTTGGATTCGTTAACCCCTGAGCTACGAAGGGAACTCCTGCACTTGCAACTTCTTAGTTGACCTTCTGCCCCACCCTCAAGGCTCAAGGGCCTTCCCTCCAAGGCCTTGGCCCTAGATCCCAGGAGTTCTTCCCTGAGGTCACCCTCCATGAACATCACCCTCCAGCAGGATCAAGTATGATTCCCACTGCTCAAGGGAATCATAGGTGATCCTGATTAGAAGACATTCAAAGGGTCATCCTATCACTGCATGGTGCTCCAGCATACCAGCAAACCTCCCAAGCTACGCATTTCATTCTCTGACTGCTCAGAAGACATTCTGCAGATTGAGGGAAGGTGTGCGTCCACAGACAATTCACCTGATCCAAGCAGAGCCATGTTCTCAGCTACCTCAGTCACCGAATAAGCAATGGCCTGCTGTCCAGAATGCCAGTCTACCTGTGGTCAGTAAAAACCCCTGGGAGCCACAAGAATTTTGATTTAACTGTTACCCTAGATTATGTTGCTTAAACTCATCTCTACCCTGCCCCACTTTGGACACTTGGGCACTAAAACCAAATTTGCTGAGCTGCTTCCAGGCTTGTCCAATATACATGTACTGAGAACTACTTCCCAGGTACCTCACTAGGCACTGGGGGATAAAAAGGTAGGGGATAGAATCATCATTTTACTTGAAATACAGTTCATTTAAAATATTGTGTTAGTTTCTGATGCAAAGTGATTTAGATATATATATATATACACACACACACATATATATATATACATATATATATATATATATATTTTTTTTTTTTTTTTTTTTTAGGTTTTTTTAGGGCCTTACCCGCAGCATATGGAGGTTCCTAGGCTAAGGGTTGTATCGGAGCTGTAGCCGCCGGCCTATGCTACAGCCACAGCAACTCCGCATCCAAGCCATGTCTGCAACCTACTCCACAGCTCACAGCAGCACGGGATTCTTAACCCACCGAGCAAGGTCAGGGATCAAACTTGCATCCTCATGGATGCTAGTAAGTTTCATTTCCACTGAGCCATCACGGGAACTGCATATATGCATATATTTATATTTTTATATACTTTTTTTTTTCTGCTGCACCCCCAGCATGAAGAATTTCCCAGGCCAGGGGTCGAACTCACACCACAGCAGCAACCTGAGCCAATGCAGTGACAATACCAGGTCCCTAACTGATAGACAACTAGGGAACTCCAATATATATTCTTTTTCATATTCTTTTCCATTATAGATTATTACAAGATACTGAATATAGTGACTTTCCATTGTGGCACAGTTGAAACGAATCTGACTAGTATACATGAGGAGGTGGGTTCCATCCCTGGCCTCGCTTAGTGGGTTGGGGATCCAGTGTTGTCACAGACGCAGCTCGGATCCCATGTTGCCGTGGCAAAGGCCAGCAGCTGTAGCTCCAATTTGACCCCTAGCCTGGGAACATCCATATGCCACAGGTGTGGCCCTTAAAAAAAAAAAAGGATACTGAATATAGTTCCCTGTGCTATATAGTAGGTCCTTGTTGTTTATCTATTTTCTATATAGTAGTTAGTAACTGCTAATCTGAAAATCTTAATTTAACCCTCCCTAGAATTTTATTTTTTCTCAACCCAGTTTCTACTAAAAGCCCCACTTTGTCACAACCAACCAGTTTCAAGTCAGCTACGAACCTCAGATTGCACAGAGACTGTTCATATTTGCAGTCTCATTTTCTGAAACCAACATTAGCATAAACGTTAACACAGCAATGCTTTAATTACACTCTAATTACTCTGAGCCCCAAACAGGAGTTTGATCTCAATTCACATACTGTTTTGGTAGATTCTTACATGTAACCCCAGGCATAATATGCCTTCATCTTTACCCACACCGTTGGGTGAAGCCCTCTCTCCCTTTTCACGATGCTGCTACCTCTAATTTTCCCACACCCACTACTCCTTCTCAAACACTAAGACCACAAAAATCTCTCCTCCAAAGATGTTAACTGCAAGATTTAGATATCTCCCCTTATTTCCCAACAGCACTCACCTCTCCCTAACTCTTCTTTAGCATAACATCAACTCAATCAAATGAAATAAACCAATATTTACAGAGGAAGGTGTGAAGATGGGGAGGGGGACAGCTGCGATTACTGACCCATCCTGCCCCAGCCTTCCCTCACCATGAGTGTCTTTGAGTACACGTTCAAAATGGCAGTTAAGAAAGACAAAAGTCTAGTTTGGTAGGCTTTCTTAAAGACCAGCAATGAACAACTGGGATTTGAAATTTTTTCCAAAAATGCCATTTATGATAGCACCAAAAAAATTACAAATACTTTTATACAAATAAATCTAACAAAACACGGATAGGATCTACATGTGGAAAACTAAAGAACACTGATGAAAGAAATAAAAGAAGATCTGAATAATTGGAGAGAGATTCCATTTTAGAAAGTCGGTAGGCAAAAAAACAACTGCTTTCTTATATACTAGGAATGAACAATCTGAAATTTTAAAAAAAGATTTAAAAGTCTTATTTCTTAGAGTCACTTTGGTTCAGGTGATTAGCACATGACCTTGGTTATTTAGCGATTACAACTTGACCATGCCCGTTAGTCGGAAATCCTGGGTTTTTGAGACCTTTCATGTAGTGACCCGGATCACATCTTCAATTTTGAGTCAAAGCCATCCTTTGAGGGATTCTAAGCATCCCTGGATTCCTTTGAGGTTCTACTTGTCAAGTTTTCTTTTTTTTTCTCCTGCAAGCCTGTTACATTTAGGCAGCCACATCTTCCCCACAGGCTCCCAGTCCCCATTTTCAAACCTCCCTGCCTCTCTTGCTTCCAGCTGGTAACTGAACTTTGGTCCGACACTTCCAAAGGCACCTCCAACCTCCAGCAAGTCATCCTGCCTCGTGTCCTATTTCCCAGCGATTGTCTGGCTTTTCCGTTGCTCACTCTTCTCCACCTCCAGTTCCTCCCGTGCTCTTCCCCAGGGTACAGGTCAGTCCTTCAAAAGTGTACTTAGCATGTTTAAATCGTTTTCTCTGAAACCAATATTTGCATATGCAAACCCTCCCTTTGCCATATGGTTTTTCCTCCTTCCCAGCCAGAGGAACTCTCAATATCATATATATTTAGGGAAATGAAGTTTTCCCCAGATGGCCTCTCGAAAGCACCAAAGCAAGGTCAGGGTTTATGCATTCCTTCAAAGGTTCTGGGTAGAGGTTAGAATTACTCATGTTTTCTTGGTCCCATCAGCAGTTATTTCATCAGTGCACCTGATAATGGGACACAACCTGGCTCTTTCTGAGCGAAAAACACACCAGGGTTTGAGGGAGATGTTGAACCATAAACTGGGTATCCCCAGGGAAGAGAGTAAAACCTGCCCAGTTGCTCAAATAATTTTAAACCAAATCCCCTAAGAAAACTTCCAGAGGGAGAGAAAAAGAATATGAATATTAGAAAGATGATGAACCAGGTGTGCTGAAAATGTTTCTCAGTCATTCCTAGCCCTAGAAGGGGATGGGGGCAGCCCCACATCTCTACTGGGAAACATATTTCCCCCTTTTAAATCAGGAAAGAAAAAAACAACAACATAGCCCCAAATAGAGAATGTTTTCTTTTGTAACTGGAAGCAAACATCACTGATGGCTTTAACAGCTGCCTGCCAACATGGCCCGAGAAGCAGGCAAGCTCAGACATTTTTTTTTTTTTTGAGATCAACACATGTACAGGCATGTAGTATATTAGGTCAAATTATAAATCCAGAAATAAAAGAACAAATAAACAAGTTTCAGCTTTCTCTAGGCTTCTGAGTCCAACACCAGCTAAATTAGACTCTGAAGCAGAGAAATCTAGATTCCAAGAAGGCAGATCTCCCAAGAGTTCAAGTCAAACCTCCCTCTGGTTGGAAAAGGAGGTGCCGTTGCAGATTAACTGGTTGACCAGGTCCAGGCTGACAGCCCTGCCTGGCCGGGTCTTCCCTGTGTCAGCCTAGCAGACTCTGAGGATGTCTGCCATTGACTTGATCTTTGACCCCAGTAAATCATTTAATATGCCATGTGCCCTTGTCCATATGTTCATGTTTGGTGTAATTTGGATGAGAATTCCAGCAAGTCTGGTGTGCCACCCATTAGGGCTAAATCTTTCACTTTAGAGCTTCTAGGAAGAACCTTCTGGGCAGCTGCACTGCAGAGAGCCGCGGTGTCTGAACAAACCAAACTGAAATGCCTGCAGATGCTGAGACCAGCACTGACTTAATTGTGGCTGAAGAGAACAACAAATTTGTTCTTTGGTTAGCAAAGCTGACACAAGATAGTGATAGTTTTGCTTTAGGTCAAGAAACACACCAGAGAGTTGTGGGTGAGAAATCGGGATTATTCTCCTCATCCCACCACTATACCGGGTAAGTGACCTTGAGCCACTTAGGCCAGGGTTGCTCAGACATTAGCTGGTCGTGAAATCAATGAAATATATTGAACTAATTTTTTAATGAAATCAAGTTGAATAGAATAGAAAATGTTAGTGCTTAGTCCATAATAAGTTAAGCCCTATCTCGTGGTGTGTGGATGTATGTTTCCTGGGATCATAATGAATAATAAATCTCTTACTGTGGGTAACAAACAAAACAGCTTTCCACAGTGTCTTAAGACCATAGGATTTTGATTTCCTCATTTACTGAGTGGAAATAATTCATTTTATACACACACACTCACACAATTTACACACACGAGAGTGAGCGCCATAGTGTGTCAGGCACAGTGGCGTATGACATAAGTAGGCATGACAAGGCCCTGTCCTCACGGAGCCTCGGCTAATAGGGGAGCCCGTCATAAAATAATTACATAATTATTTAACTACCATTGTATAAAGAGAGTGTGTAACACAGGTTCCTAACCTGGGCTGCAGGATAGGGGCCAGCCTCCCCGAGAAAGTGGCAGTGAAGGAGGTGGAGAGTAATGAAGGCAAAGAACTGGGAGTAAAGTTTTCCAGGAAAAAGGACCAGCAAGTGCAAGAAGACCCCAAAGAGGGAGGAACAGTGTCAGTTCCACCTCAAAGGTTCCTATGAAAACCAAAGGACATGACTGGAAACCTTTGTCAGCTATGGAGTGCCGGAGTTCCCATCATGGCTCTAAAAAGCAAACAAAACAAAACAAAACAAACTATGGAGTGTTATTCAAATGTGGTTATTACTAGTTAAAACAATGAGTTTAGGAGCTCCCTGATGGCCTAGTGGTAAGGACTCATTGTTGTCACTGCTTTGGCTTGGGTCACTGCTGTGGATTGGGTTCAACCCCTGGCCTTGGAATTTCTGCATGCCATAGGTTCAGTCAAAAACTAAAAATAAAACAATGACTATAAACATGCCTTAAAGATGAGTTTAGGAGTTCCCGTCGTGGCTCAGTGGTTAACAAATCCGACTAGGAACCATGAGGTTGCGGGTTCGATCCCTGGCCTTACTCAGTGGGTTAAGGATCCGGCGTTGCCCTGAGCTGTGGTGTAGGTCGCAGATGCGGCTCGGATTCCGTGTTGCTGTGGCTGTGGCATAGGCCAGCAGCTGTAGCTCCGATTAGACCCCTAGCCTGGGAACCTCCATATGCCGCGGGTACAGCCCTAGATAAGGCAAAAAAAAAAAAAAAAGAGATGTGTTTAGTTTTGGCAGGTGGCCATCAGGGCCAGGGTCACCCTGAGCTGGGACCGTGACGTTGGCACTGGGATTGGTGAGCAGCTTCCTGGGCAGGCACTGCCCAGAGCTGGCCCAAAACTTGATTCCCAGGGAGGCCACCTGGGGCTGATTCTGAACTGGGTGCCCTACTTCAAAAGCAAGTTTAAGAACAGTTTATGAAAACAAACTTCCTTGGACCCCTCGTCTGTTATCTAGTGGTTCTGCTTCCTTCCATTTGAGTATGGAACAGCCCAAGCTCTTGGTATGGACCTCAAGGAAACTCACAACACGACTTAAGACTTTCTATGGGCAAGTAGACTTGCGCTGTGAATGCACATAGCATTAAACCTCACTCTGAAACCTGCCCACCTGGACAAGCTCATGCTGGGGTGTGATTACCTTGACTGCAGTTCTAGGAGCTTGAGTGACATGGGGATCCTTTCAGCTCCAAATCTAGGAGTTTTCCCAGTGGCTGTCAGAAATGGTTTGATTATTTAAGCTGTTCAGTGGATAGTATCTGCACAATGTTTTTGTTTTAATCTATCATGCCTTAACAAGTTACCCTATGACTTAGTGGCTTAAAACAACAAACGTTCATTATCTCAGAGCAAAAAAATTAAATTTTTAAAAGATGAGCTTAGTATCCTTTATGAATCCATTCAGTGACTAGCTGAATACTGCTCAGTGTCACATACTGTTCTAGATTCTGGAGTTAGAGCAGTAAATAAGACAGGACCACTGCCCTGGAAAGGTTCCCTTCCAGAGAGACAGACATTAAACATACACAATGGTCATTTCAGGGAGCAGTAAAGTCGGGTAGGGAATAGAGAACAATGGAGGAAGAAGAGATGCTTTGGACAGGGAGTAGAGGCTCTCTGAAGGGATAACGATGAGATCTGAATAAAAGGAGATCTGCCCCTTTCTGCTGATGTGACCTTAGATACATCACCTAACATTTTAAGACTCGGTTTCCTCATCTGTTACATGAGGATACTTGTACCCATGTCTTGGGAATTCCCTGAGGGTTATCTTAACTGAGATAAGAAACTCAAGGGCTCCAGTACAGAGCTGACATGAAGAGGCACTTCACTGCTAAATAATTGAGTGTCTACTGATCCGTTGTTCAAGATATTAGGAATATGCTTAGAAAGATATAGAATGACAAGGAGGAGAAAGTAGGTCTTCTATTTTCAGACCAGCCTGGACAAGTCCCTCAAAAGGAGTTGTTAGTGATCTCCAACTCGGTGTCAGCGCGGTCCTCTGGGAAGCGGATGCTGAGCCAGAGGGGTGCTCGAGCACTTTGGGGGTGTCTGTGAAAGGGAAAAGAGGAAAGAGCACTGGGCAGAAAAAGGCTGTGGAGGGAAGATTGCTGGTCAGAGGAGTCCTGCGCTGGGCGGAAATGGCCAGACCTCTCGCCCCCACTACGCTCAGCCATCAGCCAGAGCTGTGACGAGCACGGGCCCGACTCCACAGGACAGCCACATGGCAAGCTCCTCCTTGAACGGAGATCTGGGCGGTGCACCTCCACGACTGCCACGAACTCCCAGTCTCACACCTGAGACACTTTGCTGTCAAAGGAACAGCTCTTCCTTGGGCGTGGATTTATTCCAACTTGCAGAAGGCTGCTCAAAGGAAGAGCCCTCCAAGGGCCAGAGAACCCTGGGCCCGATTTCATGATATTCTGCATTTGTTAGGATGCCTTTGGCCACAAGTTACAGAAAGCTCAAAATGGCTTGAACAATAAAGAACATTTATCATCTCTAAATAAAACTGGAGGAAGAAGGACCCCATAGTTTTTTTTTTTTTTTTTTTGTCTTCTTAGGGTTAATTTAGAATTAAGTGGTGTCATCCCTGAGTCATCCTTTTGAATGAAGCATTTTTCTTTTTTCCTTTTTTTTTTTTTTTTGGTCTTTTTAGGGCCACACCCACGGCATATGGAGATTCCCAGGCTAGGGGTCGAATCAGAGCTGTAGCTGCTGGCCGATAACCACAGCCACAGCCACGCCAGATCTGAGCCATGTCTGCGACCTACACCACAGCTCACCACAATGCTGAATCCTTAACCCACGGGACGAGGCCAGGGATTGAACCTGTGTCTTCATGGATGCTAGTTAGGTTCGTTTCTGCTGAGCCATGACGGGAACTCCAGAATGAAGTATTTTTCAATTCTGACGTCCCAGTGTGTCACCATTGTCTCCATTTTCACCCTTCGCGATTCCAAGACTGCTGTTGCAGGTCTAGGTACCTCATGTGGACAAGATCAGATCTAGCAGAAGAAGACAGGCCCTTCCTGTGTGACCCTTTTCATCAGAAGCCCCCCCCCCCCCCAGTGACTAACCCTCATATCCCTCTGGCCAGAATCTTTTCTCATACCCACTTGTGCTCAAATCACCAGTAAGACCAATGGGATTGCCATGACTGCAGAGCTGGTAAGCCTGCAGATCTGGGATACTGAGGTTAAGAAAGTTCCTTTACTTTTATTTTTAGCATGTGACTTTACATGCATATATGTGAATACATATATACACATATATACATCAGCTATATTAGAATACACAGTATAATTCTCATACTAATATATGGCTTTTTTTTTGTCTTTTTTGCCTTTTTTATCTAGAGCCGCACCTGCGGCATATGGAGGTTCCCAGGCTAGGGGTCTAACAGGAGCTGTAGCTGCCGGCCTTTGCCACAGCCACAGCAACGCAGGATCCGAGCCGCGTCTGCAACCTACACCACAGCTCACGGCCACTCCGGATCCTTAACCCACTGAGCAAGGCTAGGGATCGAACCCACAACCTCACAATTCTTAGTTGAATTCGTTAACCGCTGAGCCACAAAGGGAACTCCAATATATGGCTTTTTTTACTGAAAAAAATATTGATCATTAACTTCTTAAATATTGTCATAAACACAAAATTTACCACTGTAACCATTTTCAAATGTGCAGTTCAAAGGTATTAAGCACATTCACACTGATGTGGTGTCACCATCATCCATCCATAGAATTCTTTTGATTTTTGCAAAATTGAAACTCCATTTACTTTTTTAAAGGCACCAACACAGCACCCACTCTCCACAGCACCCGCCTCGCTGGGCTCTACCACGACCGAGTGCAGCCACCAGCCAAGCCAGGTGCCCTTCTCCTGGGCATCCACCATAGCCTTGCCTGCTGGGCCTCCAGCCTGTTCGGCCAGGCTTGGCTCTGGCAGGGCGGGCTTGGAGGCACTTGTGTAGCTGTCGCTGCCAGGCTGCCCAAGCTGGATGTTCACGCTAGGGCTGCCACACTTGGCTACTAGCTGCTCTGCCCGGTTGGCCATCCCTGGCTCCCTCCCTCTGTACTGATTACTCAATAACTCCCCCAGGCCCTAGCAACCACATTCAACTTTCTCTCTCCATGTATTTGACTACTCTAGATAACTCGTATAGGTGGAATCATACAATTTTTGTCTTTTGTCTTTTTAAGGGCCGCACCTGAGGCATACAGAGGTTCCCAGGCTAGGGGTCGAATCCAAGTTACAGCTGCCTGCCTATGCCACAGCCATAGCAACACGGGATCTGAGCCATGTCTGCGACCTAAACCACAGCTCACGTCAACGCTGGATCCTTAACCCACTGAGCAAGGCCAGGAGTTGAACCCACGTCCTCATGGACACTAGTCAGGTCCATTAACCGCTGAGCCACAACGGGAAACTTCGGAATCATACAATGTTTATCCTTTTTTATCTGGTTTATTTCACTTGGCATGTCTTCAGGTTCATCTATGCTATAGCACGTGTCAGAGTTTCCCCCTTTTGAAGGTTAAATAATATTCCACTATATTTGTCTATTTATTTGACAAAGGATACTTGGTTTGCTTCCACCTTTTAGCTCTTATAAATAATGCTGCTATAAACATGGGCATAGAACTACCTCTTTGGGACCCTATTTTCAAATTGGGGAGTATATATCCCAACAATTCCAATGGAATTTTTGGATTGAATACTGTCTCTTATTTTTTTTTTTTTTAGGAGCTGTCATACTCTTTTCCACAGTGGCTGCACCATTTTTTAATTCCTGTCAACGGTGCACAAACCTTCCAATTTCTCCTCATCGTCACCAATACTTTCTTTTTGTTTTGATGGTTGTTTTTGTTGTTGGCTGCACCTGCAGCATATGGAAGTTCCTAGGCCAGAGATCAAATCTGAGCTGGAGCTGCGACCTACATTGCACAGGGCTGAGGATTGAACTGGTGCCTCTACAGAGACAAGCTGGATCATTAACCCACTGCACCACAGCAGGAACTCCTGGGATTTTTGTTTCTAATAGCCAATCTTATGCAGGGAGGTAGATTCCCACTCTGGCTCTGATTTGCTTTTCACTAATAATTAGTGAGGTTGAACATCTTCCATGTGTTTATTAGCCATTTTATATCTTCTTTGGAGAAATGTCTATTCTAGTCCTGTGCCCAGTGTTTAACTGGGTTGTTTTCTTCTTGTTGAGTTGTAGATCTTTACACTTTTTGGATTTTTTTTTGGGGGGGGGGTTTAGGTCTGCACCCTCGGCATATGGAGATTCCCAGGCTAGGGGTCGAATTGGAGCTGTAGCTGCTGGCCACAGCCACAACCACAGCAATGCAGGATCCAAGCCGCATTTGCAGCCTACACCACAGACACAGCAATGCAGAATCTGAGCCACATCTGCAACCTATACCACAGCTCATGGCAATGCCAGATCCTTAACCCACTGAGCGAGGCCAGGGATCGAACCTGTGTCCTCATGGATGCTAGCTAGATTCGTTTCTGCCGAGCCACGATGGAAACTCCACTTTTTGGATATTAACTCCTTGTCAGATTTATGATTTGCAAATATTTACCAATGTGATTTTTTAAAGATTAAAATCTCAGGCTGCAGAGCCTACTACTTAGATTCAAATCCCACTTGTGCCACTTACTGCTCTGGGGTTCGGGGTAGAGAACAATCATACAAAATCCAGTGTCTGCCAACAAGGAGAAAGGGCTTTGGCAGTTAGGTACACAACCAGCAGAGTCCATCACATAGCACTGGATGTCCAAAGCAGGTAGGTGCAGACGTGGCTTACATCCTTTTTCAAATAGAGAAGCATAAATGTCAGGCCATAGCAGAAGAGAGCATTCCACTGAGTCTGACTATGACAGGTCCTTTATATATGTGATTTCATTTCACTTATTCATTCAACAAGTATTTACTGAAAACCTTATATTAACTAGTCACTGCTGATGTAAAAACAATATAAAACAAGAAATCAGACCCTGTGCCTGACCTCAAGGAGTTTATAGACTTTGGTCAAAGAATCAAACAATTTACAACAATGCCAAGTATTATAAGAGATAGGTGCATGTTCCCATGGAAACTGACCTGGTCAAGCAGATCAGGGAACACCTCTCTGCGGAAATGGAGCTTGAGCTGAGATAGGAAGGGATAGGGGTGAAGAACTAGGGTGTTCCAGACACATTAGCCCTGTGAGGTAGGAATTACTATCTCCACTGGAGTGTAAGCTCTGTGAATGCAGGGTCCTTGTCCATCATTCACCACATAGCTCCATTGCCTAGGACAGTGTGTGATACAAAATAGCTCTCTCAGTTGGGGAGTTCCTGCCGTGGTTCAGCGGTTAACAAATCCAACTAGGAACCATGAGGTTGCGGGTTCGATCCCTGGCCTTGCTCAGTGGGTTAAGGTTCCGGTGTTGCCGTGAGCTGTGGTGTAGGTCACAGATGCGGCTCGGATCCCGCCTTGCTCTGGCTGTGGCGTAGGCCAGCAACTACAGCTCCGATTGGACCTGTAGCCTGGGAACCTCCATATGCCGCGGGTGCAGCCCCCCCCCAAAAAAAAAAGCTCTCAGTAAACCATTCATTCATTGAATGAATGGATGTATTAGTTTTAGAGATGAGGAACTTGAATCTCAGAGAGGCTAAGTAATTTGACCAAGGTCACAGAGCTAGCTGATGCCAGGCAGTAAGTTCTGCAGTCTGAGCTTTGTTTTTGTTTTTTTTTTCCACTTTTTAGGGTCGCACCTGCAGCATATGGAAGTTCCCAGGCTAGGGATCAAATTGGAGCTGCAGCTGCCTGCCTGCACCACAGCCACAGCAACGCTGTGGGATCCAAGCTGCATCTGCGACCTACACCACAGCTCATGGCAACACCAGATCCTTAATCCACTAAGCGAGGCCAGGGGTCGAACCCTTATCTTCTTGGATTCTAATCCGGTTCATTTCCACTGAGCCACAGTGGGAACTCCTGCAGTCTGAGCTTTTAACCTTTAAAAAAGTCACACTTTTTTTTAAATAGAAAACAAAAGCACTAATTTGAAAGGATATATGCACCCCAAAGTTCACAGCAGCATTATTCACAACAGCCAAGACATGGAAACAAAGTGTCCATCAGCAGGTGAATGAAGAGATGTAGTATAGATATAAATATATACTCATATTTCAATCAGTCATAAAAATGAAATTTTGCTATTTGTAACAATATGGATGGACCTGGAGGGTATTGTGCTTCATGAAATAAGTCAGACAAACACAAATACTGTATATTATCACTTATGTGTGGAATTTAAAAAAATAAAATGTACGAATATAACAAAATAGAAACAGACGCATAGATATAGAGATAAAACGAATGATTTCCAGTGGGGTGAGGGAAGGGGGGAGCGGCAAGATAAGGGTAGGGGATTAAGGGGCATAACTGCCATGTATACAATAAATTAGTTACAAGGATATATTGTACAGCACAGGGAATATAGCCAATATTTTATAATAACTTTAAATGGAGTATGGTCTATAAAAATTATGAATCACTATGTTGTACACCTGAAACTAATATAAGATTGTAAATCAACTATACTTCAACTTTTTTTTTTTTAAGGAAAAGGATTGCCTTAACTCCATCATCTCAGGTCTATAGAAATAAGTATTCTCTTCTTTGGCCCCCTGAAGCATTTATTTCAACTTCAGCTAGTGTGGCTCATAGCACATTGTACCACAGCAACTTTCATACATAACTGCCCATCTATCATCTTTCCAGCTCTAACGCCCTTTCCTCCAGGGAAATAGTAAACTGTTTTCTATTTAAGAGACAATATCTAAGTGTATGCATAGTGCGGTGCTCAAGAATGTAGGCTCAGGAGTTTCTGTCGTGGCACAGCAGAAACAAATCTGACTAGGAACCATGAGATCACGGGTTCCATCCCTGACCTCACTCAGTAGGTTAAGGATTCAGCATTGCAGTGAGCTGTGGTGTAGGTCACAGACGCGGCTCCAATCTCGCATTGCTGTGGTGTAGACCGGCCACTATAGCTCTGATTAGACCCCTAGCCTGAGAACCTCCATATGCCTCGGTGCAGCCCTTAAAAAAAAAAAGGGCAAAAGAATGCAGGCTCATCACTTCTCGGCCTTTTGGCTAAGATCAAATGTAGAATGCAGGCTCAGAGAGTTTCCACCGTAGCACAGTGGATTAACAATCCAACTGCAGTGACTTGGGTCGCTGCGGAGGTGTGGGTTCAGGCCCCAGCTGACACAGTGGATTAAGAAACTGGTGTTGCCAAAGCTCTGGAGTAAGTCACAGTTACGGCTGGGATTCAGTCCCTGGCCGGGAACTTCCAAATGCGTGAATGTGCCATAAAATAAAAGAACGCAGGCTCAGAGTCCACAGACCTGGGGAGGAAGCCTGGTTCTGCTGCTTACTAATTATACAACCTTTGGTTCTTTACTTAACCTTTCTAAGCTTCTGTTTATCTATAAAATGGGGAAAATAATAAAACCTACACCTCACAAGGTTGTTAGAAGAATTGAGATAATGCCTATAAAGCACTTAGGATAGTGTTTGGCACAAAGTAAGAACTCAATAAAAGTGTGCAGATACTCTATCCTGGAAAAAAAAGCAAAACCAGCATCAACACCTGCCCCACCCCCAACTGGAAGAAAAATTATGTGGTGTTTTTTTTTTTTTCCCTAGGGTAGGGTTAGGCAGACTTCAGCTACTTTGGTTTCCCTTCACTCAAAATGCCCTCCACTCTAAGCCACAGTCTCCTGTGGAAGGAAGGGATTAACCAGGAAGGGGGTGACCCGAGAGGGTTCCAGAATCACCAAGCTACTTTCCCCTCCCCAGCCGAGGGTTTCATGCTGCTTCTCCTTAGGCCTTGTGGATCCTCCACCTCTTCCTTTCTTTTTTCCCATCCCTCCCTCCCCACTTCAAGCTCTGGGAGGAAAAAAAAAAAAATGAAGAAAAGCACACCAACCAAGAAGCCCTTTCACTGCATTGTGTTTTCCAGCTAGACCTGAACAGACAGCCATCAATTCAAACACTCTCTCACCCTCCCGCCTCTCTTCTTCTCTCATGTCCTCTTTGTTTTTTTTTTTCCTCTCAGACTGTGTCTTCAGGCTTAGGAAAAAGCAATTACCTCCCAGCAGCATGAGGACACAAGAAGCTTCAGTTGCTAGTGGCGAACACAACCTGACTGTAACAGGGCCGTGGCCCCTGGCGCCTCGGCCGAGAGGCAGTGGGACCCATTTGGATTCTCTGGGAAACTCCTCAGCTTGACCACTTCTGTCCCAACCCTGCTCAGATGCCACAAGTCACACTGGAAACCTCCATCGCCTGCTTCCTCTGGCCAAGAACCTTCTGAAAACCAGCTCCATCCCCAGACAAGGGGTTTTCATTCCAAATTTGAGGAAATCTGGCCAGTTGGGCCTGGAATCGATAAAGAAGTAGAAGGAATACACCTTTTCCATTTCAAAGCAGCCTAGCAGGATTTTGTTTTTTTCCAACAGGGTGACTCCAAATTGGCAGGACTTTCAAAGCTACAAGTTTCCATGTCCCCAGCCCTCGCTAAAGAAAAATTTCCTGGTTAGGTTGGGCATGTGTGGGGGTTGTGGGTGTGCGAGTGAGAAACGTTTAACGAGTAGTTAACCTAAACTATGAATCAAATTAATCTAAACAAGATTCTCCCCCATCCCCCTGCTGTGCTAGTTACTCTCCTTAATTCCTACCCCAGACATATATTCAAAAATAACTACAATTTATCAAGCACCCAGTAAGTACCAGGAACTGAACTAAGTGTTTTATTTGCTTATATTGACTTATTTTATCTTCACAACTATGAAAGATAGGAGTTTTTTCTTGTTGCCTCTTTGAAGAACAGACAGGTTAAGTTATTTCCCCAAAGTCAACACAGTTAATGAAGCGGCAGAACTGGAGTTCAAATCTCATCCTCAACACAATAACATGGATGAGTCTCAAAATCATGCCGAGTGAAAGAAACCAGGAGAGAAAAAAAAAAAAAAAAGGAAGAGTATTTGCTGTATGATTTTGTGCATATAAAATATTAGAAAATACAAACTAATCTATAGTGAGAGGAAACACATCGGTGGGTCTCTGGGGATGGGGTGGCAGTAAGGATGAATTACAAAGGACACAAAGAAACTCTGAGGGATGATGGAAATGTTTGTAATCTGGATTGTGGTGATATCTTCACAGGTGTACACATACATTAAAACTGACCAGGAGTTCCCATCATGGCTCAGTGGAAACGAATCTGACTAGTATCCATGAGGACGCACGTCTGATCCCTGGCCTTGCTCAGTGGGTGAAGGATTCCGTGTTCCCATGAGTTGTGGTGCAGATTGCAGACGTGGCTTGGATCTGGCATTTCTGTGGTGCAGGCTGGCAGCTGTAGCTCCAGTTCGACCCCTAGCCTGGGAATCTCCATATGTCATGGGTGTGGCCCTAAAAAGACCAAAAAAAAAGAAAACTGATCAAATTGTAGACTCTAAATATTTACAGATTAATTATAACCCAGTAAGAGTGAAAAAAGTACCCTCCCACTCCCATTCCTTAAATTGTTTCCACAAATGTGCTTACTCTTTGCTGTAATTGATATTAGCCTGACTCTGGCTCAGATTTTTATGCCATTATTTCTGGGTCGTGTTAGAGTAAGAGGACCTAGTCACAGGAAACTCCAGTTGTCAGGACTGTCATTCTAGAGACTTTTTGTACCACTCACAAATGGACCTAACATAACGTCTGTGTGAGACCAGTGGTGATCTAATGCAGTGGTTCTCAAACTTTTTGTTCCCTTTTTTTTTTTCTTTTTTTTTTTTTTTTTTTGCTTTTTAGGGCCTCACCCACTGCATATGGAGGTTCCCAGGCTAGGGGTCTAATCAGAGCTGTAGCTGCCGGCCGAAGCCACAGCCACGGCAACACAGAATCTGAGTCGAGTCTGTGACCTACACCGCAGCTCACGGCAACGCCAGATTAACCCACTCCGTGATGCCAGGGATCAAACCCGCAACCTCATGGTTCCCAGTTGGATTCGTTAACCACTGCACCATGACAGGAACTCTTTTTTTTTCTTTCTTTCCTTCCTTTCTTCCTTCTCGCACTCAAGGCATGTGGAAGTTCTCAGGCCAGCGGGTGAACCCACACAGCAGTTGTAACCTGCACTACAGCTATGGCAATGCCAAATCCTTAACCCTCTGCTCCACAAGGGAACTTCCTGGGCTATTTTTCTTTTAAACAAATTCAAGAGCGCCAAAGGCTCAGCAGGAACTAGAGGCACAGGATGCGGGGACTAAAACACGTCAATAAAACATCGCAGAGTTTCCTTGTGAAGCCCTCACAGAAAGAGGCCACCCCACCTCTGATTTACCTCACTGAGGGTGCCAGAAGAAGAACCTGAAGTCCTGAGGAAATTTCAGATGGAACTCAGCTCCTACCTATTACCTAAACAACGGCCTGCCAGGAATGAACCAGCTCTGGTGCAAACCCTCAACCCGAATCAAAACTTAGCCCCCTGGAATGGGGCGGTGCACAGGCCATGAGCTTAGGAGTCAGTCAGTGGAAGTGTGAATGTTGTTTCTCCTTCTTACCAGCTATGTAATCTTTTTTTTTTTTTGAGGGCCGCACTTGCGGCAGATGGAGGTTCCCAGGCTAGGGGTCTAATCTGAGCTACAGCTGCTGGCCTATGCCACAGCCAGGATCCGAGTCGCGTCTGTGACCTACACCACAGCTCACGGCAATGCCAGATCCTTAACCCACTGAGGGAGGCCAGGGATCGAACCTGAGTCCTCATGGATGCTATCAGGTTCGCTAACCTCTGAGCCACGGTGGGAACTCTACCAGCTATGTAATCTTGAGTAAGTTACTCAATTTTTCTGAACCTCAGCTTCTTCAGCTGTAAAAGGTGAACATCTCTCTCTGAAGGTATTATTGTGCAGATTCGATGAGATGAAACATACTTAAAAATCCCAGCAGAGTACCTGGCACATAACAGAGGCTCACTCTTACTGACTGTTACATTTTCACAGAAAAACAAAGGGTGGAGTTCCCGTCATGGCTCAGTGGTAATGAATCTGAACAGTATCCACGAGGATGAAAATCTGAAACCTGGCCTCACTCAGTAGGTTAAGGCTCTGGCATTGCCGTGAGCTATGGTGTAGGTCACGAATGAGTAACAGATCCTGCTTTGCTGTGGCGTAGGTCAGCAGCTGCAGCTCCGATTTGACCCCTAGCCTGGGAACTTCCATATGCTGCATGTGCAGCCCTAAAAAGTGGAAGGGAAGGGAGAAAGAAAAGAAAGAGAAAGGAAAGGGAAAAGAGCAAGAGGGAAACACCACAACTTCCAGCATCAAATGATTGGCTTTGGGCCAATCATTTCACCCACCTTATAGAGTTATTGTGAGGGTTGATGGAAATAATGTCTATAAATTGCCTGGTGTCTAGCCCATGTGCTATAGATGGTCATTGTTATTATTATTAAATATTTGCAACTATGGCTACAGGGCCATCAATTTCCAGGGGCAACCCCTCATCCTCAGGGTCAGCCCCTTTGTGGTCCAGCCCTTAGCATCCCAAAAACAAGTGAGGCTGGCCGGCTCTCAGTCAGGCCTGATAGGCTTTTTCCAAAGGAGCTAACCAAGTCCTCACTTGGCATTTCCTGTCTCCGAAATATCCACCAACATGGGACGTGGCACAGGGGCCATAAAATGATAGGAGACTTAATGTCTCCCAAGACAGGAGGCAGACACTGCATGTAAAAACCACCCTGAACAGAGAAGAGGCCGTACATGAGCTCTGGAGCCAAACTCGGAAGCAAAGTCTGGCTCTACCAGGTATTTACCAAGTGCAAGATCTAGGGCAAACGACTTAGCCTTTTTAAGGCCAGTGTCTCATCTGTACTGAGGAATAATGGTAGTACCTGTGCGAACCATAAAGAGCATTTAAAATAGTGCACATAGTAAATATTGCTAAATTCCACCTATTATCACTACTACTAATATTGCTAAGCAGGATTCCGATGTTTTAAAAACAGTATGTACGTGGTTCACACTCCCACCTAGACTGCAGGATGAGTGAGGGGCAGCGTGGTTTTGGAAGAAATTGCCTGTTTTCACTTTTACGTACCCTCAAAATGTTCTTTAGCAAGTACTAGCAACTAGGACAATGAGGAAAACTTTACAAACGGAAGAACGAGGACCTGGACCCAGGCTTATCAGAAAGCACTAGTCACAAGCCTCAAAGGACTGGGACATGCGACTGTGGTGCGCTGACGCACTGGGGCAGTGGACCTAGGAAATCCCATCTGACAGAACCAACCAATCAGAAGGTGCTCAGGTGAGCCGGGTCTTTCTGCTGCTGGGACTACCCTGGGCCCCGAGGAGCCCGTGACTTGAAGTCATGCAGAACTCCTAGTGCCTGCACAGTGCGGGTCTTCTTGAGGAGGCGCCTGGAGAATAGTTGGGAAAGTGGGAAGAGAAGCAGGGAGTAGTAGAGCTGTAGAAAGGGTGAGAGGAGGGCAAAGATGAAGAGATGGAGTCCCATAGGCTCTGGAAGTAAAGAGAATGTGTGTTGAGGCAAGACGGGGAGAAAATGTGAAGGAAAGATGGCGGAGGTGATTGGTGATTCTGGAATCTGTGGAGAAGGGTCTCCTCTCTTCTCCACTGTGGGTTTGAAAAGGATGAGGAGTGGTTATTGAGAGCTCACTGTGTGCTGCTTTATATGCCTTTAATCCTGTGGGCGAGGTTGAATACTTTGGTCATAATTCCACAGTTACTAAGCGATGAAGCCAAATTTCAACCTCAGATCTGACTCCTGTGAGATGAGCCTAAGGGCCTTCGCAGCTCCACATCTATACAAGGGACACTGAGAGAAGAGGCAAGGAAAGAGGAAAAGGATGGCAGTGGGGAGGGGGGAGCAATCAAGACATGGAAAAGAAGGGAAGAGTTCGAGAATGGGAAGGAGATAGGAAAAGAGAAGAAGAGACTAAAAAAGGATGGAGAGTGAGGAGGAAAGGGAAGAGTTAAGGGGCAGCAATAGGAAAGGAGGAATCAGGAGAGGCAAAAAGATGGAGCCATGGCAGAACACGGGATGAAGCCAGAGGAAGTGGGAGAGGGATTGGGGGTGGGGCCTTGGAGGAGTCAGAATCACCTGGAGCATAAGCCTAGGAGCTGAAGGAACAAGAGCTGGAGTTTAGTAGGTGTTTGTGGTTTGTTTTTTTCTTGCTGTGAAAGTATGGAGGGTGGGGAGGGTTGCCCATGGAGCTGTCAACAGACTTATCAGCTCAGCCGGAATGTCTAATGGAGGTAAGTTGGAACTGAGGTCAGACTCCTAATGGCCCACACTGTGGGGGCCTCTTAGGAGAAGCTGGGCTGCCATGTTAAGTTTATTGATGCAACAAAAGGACTTATCCAGCACACTCTTCTAGAATCATCAGCATTTTGAGCAGAAGATCTTTTCCCTTTGTGGGAAACCAAGTTGTGGCTTTTTTTTTTTTTTAAGTGTTTTTAGGAGGAACCTATCTCAACATAATAAAGGCCATCTATGACAAAACCAGAGCTCACATCATTCTCAATGGTGAAAAGCTGAAAGAATTCCCACTGAGATCAAGAACAAGACAAGGATGTCCACTCTCGCCACTACTATTCAACACAGTTTTGGAAGTCCTAGCCACAGCAAGCAGAGAAGTAGAAGAAATAAAAGGAATCCAAATTGGAAAGGAAGAAGTCAAACTATCACTATTTGCAGATGACATGATACTATACCTAGAGAACCCTAAAGACTCTACCAGGAAACTGTTAGAGCTCATCAATGAATTTGGCAATGTTGCAGGATACAAAATTAATACACAGAAATCAACTGCATTTCTATATACTAACAATGAAAGATCAGAAAGAGAAATTAGGGAAGCAATCTCGTTTACCATCGCATCAAAAAGAATCAAATACTTAGGAATAAACCTACCTAAAGAGACAAAAGACCTGTACTCTGAAAACTATAAGATGCTGATGAAAGAAATCAAGGATGACATGAACAGGTGGAAAGACATACCATGCTCTTGGATTGGAAGAGTCAATCTGATCCAAATGACTATACTACCCAAGGCAATCTACAGATTCAATGCAATCCCTATCAAATTACCAAAGACATTTTTCACAGAACTAGAACAAAATATCTTAAAGTTGGTTTGGAAGCACAAAAGGCCCAGAAGAGCCAAAAACATCCTGAAAAAGAAAAATGGAGCTGGAGGAATCAGGCTCCCTGACTTCAGACTCTACTACAAAGCTACAGTCATCAAAACCATATGGTACACTACACCACGGCTCACGGCAGCGCCGGATCCTTGACCCACTGAGCAAGGCCAGGGATCGAACCCGCAGCCTCATGGTTCCTAGTCGGATTCGTTAAGCACTGAGCCACTACGGGAACTCCTCAAAACTCTGAAATTTTTATATAATTATTTCTTGACTTTCTTTCCTTGTTGTAGGTGACATTTATGATCAGAGTTACGCAAAACCTGCTTATTCTGAAAGCCGTTTTCAGTGAACTGGGGGAAAACACAACCAAAATAACTCCTACACCTTCTTAAAAATTAAAAAAAAATTTTGTTGGAAGCAATAAAAGCACTGGAATATTAGGGCAAATAAAGAAAAGAAAATTACATTGCAACACTTTTTCATATATATTCTCAGAGTAGAGGGTTCTTTTCTTATCTCAGAGACTCTAGGAAAATAATAAGCAAAAACAACTACAGTTAATGTTATTTCCCTAGTTAAGGTGTAACTCGCTCTACTCACCTATGTTTGAAATTCAGAATAAAGTAAAATTTTATTATATAAAAAAAAGCGTATGGTACTGTCACGAAGACAGAAATATAGATCAGTGGAACAGAATAGAAAGCCCAGAATTAAACCTATGCACCTAGTGTCAACTAATCTATGACAAAGGAGGCAAGAATATACAATGGAGAAAAGACAGCCTGTTCAATAAGTGGTGCTGGGAAAACTAGACAGCCACATGTAAAAAAAATGAAATTAGAACACTTCCAACACCATGCACAAAAATAAACTCAAAATGCATTAAAGACCTAGATATAAGACCAGATACTACAAAACTCTTAGAGGAAAACATAGGCCAAACACTCTCTGACATAAATGACAGCCACATCTTCTCAGATCCACCTGTTAGAGTACTGACAATAAAAACAAAAATAAAAAAATGGGACTTAATTAAACTTCAAAGTTTCTGCACAATAAAGGAAACCCTAAACAAAACAAAAAGACAACCCACAGAATGGGAGAAAATATTTGCAAATGAGTCGACTGACAAGGGATTAATCTCCAAAATCTACAAACACCTCCTACAGCTCAATACCCAAAATATAAACAACCCCATCAAAAAATGGGCAGAATTATCTAAACAGACAATTCTCCAAAGAAGACATACAGATGGCCAAAAAACACATGAAAAGGTGTTCAGCATCACTCCTTATTAGAGAAATGCAAATCAAAACCAGTATGAGGTACACCTTACACCAGCCAGAATGGCCATCATCAAAAAGTCTACAAACAATAAAGGCTGGAGAAGGTGTGGAAAAAAGGGACCCTATTACACTGTTGGTGGGAATGTAAACTGGTACAAGCACTGTGGAAAACAGTATGGAGAGTCCTCAGAAAACTAAAAATAGAATTACCGTTTGATCCAGCAATCCCACTCCTAGGCATCTATCCAGAGAAAACCATGACTCAAAAAGACACGTGTACTCCAATGTTCATTGCAGCCCTCTATACAATAGCCAAGTCATGGAAACAACCTACATGCCCATAGACAGAGGAGTAGATAGGGAAGATGTGGTACATATACACAATGGAATATTACTCAGCCATTAAAAGGAATGAAATAATAGCATTTACAGCAACATGGATGGACCTAGAAATTACTGTGCGAAGTGAAGTCAGACAATGAGACACCAACATCAAATGCTATCACTTACATGAGGAATCTAAAAAAAGGACACAATGAACTTCCTTGCAGAACAGATATTGACTCACAGACTTTGGAAAACTTATGGTTTCCAAATGAGACAAGTTGGGGGGTGGGGGATGCACTGAGGGTTGGGGATGGAAATGCTATAAAATTTGGTTGTGATGATTTTTGTACACCTATACTTGCAATAAAATTCATTAAGTAATTTTAAAAAGTATTTTGTTATTAATGTAATGATTTCACAAAGTCTTTATTCTATTTTTTCCTCTAAAAGTCTGGACAGATCCTGTATTTGATCTTAAACATTGTGGACTAGGCAGGGAAGATTTTTTTTCTTTTCCTTCTCAGGTTTCTGCTGAGGTTCTAGGCTTCACTATCTAGAAAGAAATTATTAGGGAGCTCCCATTGTGGCTCAGTGGTTAATGAATCCGACTAGGAACCATGAGGTTGTGGGTTTGATCCCTGGCATCGCTAAGTGGGTTAAGGATCCGGTGTTGCCGTGAGCTGTGGTGTAGACTGAAGAAGTGGCTTGGATCCCACGTTGCTGTGGCTGTGGCGTAGGCTGGCGGCTACAGCTCCTGTTAGACCCCTAGCCTGGGAACCTCCATATGCCACAAGTGCAGCCCTAGAAAAGGCAAAAAGACAAAAAAAAAAGGAAATAAAGTTATTGGAGGAAGAGGACATACCAGAAAGGAAAGAGCAATGGAATATTATTCATCAATTAAAAAGGAGTGAATGGGAGTTCCTGTCATGGTGCAACAGAAACGAACCCGACTAGGAACCATGAGGTTGTGGGTTCAACCCCTGGCCTCGCTCAGTGGGTTAAGGATCTGGCGTTGCCATGAGCTGTGGTGTAGGTTACAGACCCGGCTCGGATCCCACGTTGCTGTGGCTGTGGCACTGGCCGGAAGCAACAGCTCCGATTAGACCCCTAGCCTGGGAACCTCCATATGACGCGGGTGCAGCCCTAAAAAGACAAAAGCAAAAAAAGAAAAAAAGAAAAGGAAAGAAAGAATAGGAGTGAATGAACTGTTACATGCCGCAACATGGATGAACCTTGCAAATATTAAGCTAGGTGAAAGAAGCCAGGTACAAAAGAACATATACTCTATGATTCTATTTCTATGAAATGTCAAGCACAGGCAAACTTATAGAAACAGAAAGTAGATTAGTGGTTTCCTAGAGTTTGGTGAGGATGTGGGCAATGAGGGTGACTGCTAAAGGGGATGGAATTTCTCTTGGGGGGGATGAAAATTTCTTTTTCTTTTTCTTTTTTTTTGTCTTTTTGCCTTTTTTTTATGTAGAGCCGCATCCGCGGCATATGGAGGTTCCCAGGCTAGGGGTCTAACAGGAGCCGTAGCTGCCAGCCTTCGCCACAACCACGGCAATGTGGGATCCGAGCCGCATCTGCAACCTACACCACAGCTCACGGCAACGCTGGACCCTTAACCCACTGAGCAAGGCCAGGGATCGAACCCGCAACCTCATGGTTCTTAGTCGGATTCGTTAACCACTGAGCCACGAAGGGAACTCCGGGGATGAAATTTTCTAAAACTGATTGTGGTATTGGTGTACACGCTGAATATATTAAAAGCCACTCGACTGCACCCTTTAACTGGATGGATTGTATGGATTGTGAATTACATCTGAATAAAGATGTTATCAAAATCAAAAAGAAAGGAAAAAAGGAGAAAGTAAGGAAGTAGAGGTGGAAAGCATTTCATATCTACAGTAGGGAGCATAGAATGGATCAGTCTGGCTGACATTTAAGGAAGCAGTTAGGAATAAAAGTTGAGGTCCAGTAACAAAGGGCCTAGAACCTCACATCAAAGAGTTTGCACTTGGTCTTATAGCTCTGAGCTGTCCAGTGTTGTAGCAACTAGCCATATGTGGCTAAGGAACACTTACAACGTGGCTGTTCCACGTTGAGGTGTGCTGTAGCTATAAAATACACACCAAATTTTGAAGACTGTATGAACAAAAGAATGTAAAACCTCATTAATAATTTGAAATTAATTACATGTTGAAATGATATACTTTTGATATATTGGTTTAAATAAGATCTGTTATTAGTCTTACTTTTTAGAACCATGTTTATTGTACTTTTCAGCATGGCTACTAGAAAATTTCAAATTATATATGTGGCTCACATTACATTTCTAACACAGATAGCGCTGTTACAGATAGTGGGAACCCACTGCAGGTTCTTGAGTCAGAACAAGGGTTGGCAAACTTTTTTTTTTTTTTTTGTCTTTTAGGGCTGCACCTGCAGCATATGGAAATTCCCAGGCTAGGGGTCGAATCAGAGCTACAGCTGCTGGCCTACACCACAGCCACAGAAACGCAGGATCTGAGCCGCATCTGGCCACACTACAGCTCACGGCAATGCCAGATTGTTAACCCACTGAGCAAGGCCAAGGATTGAACCCTCATCCTCCTGGTTCCTAGTCGGGTTCGTTAACCACTGAGCCACGAAGGGAACTCCTGGCAAACATTTTCTGTAAGGAGTCAAACAATAAATATTTTAGGACTTGAGGGCCATACAGTCTTCACAACTACTCAACTCTACCGCTAAAGTGTAAAAGCAGCTATAGACTATGTATAAGCAAAAAGCATAGTTGTATCCCAATACAACTTTATTTATGGATGCAGAAATTTGAATCTTATCTAATTTTCCCATCATGAAATAATAATTTTTTGGGCTACACCCATGGCATATGGAAGTTCCTGGACCAGGGACTGAACTCGAGCCACAGCAGCACCCTAGGCCACTGTAGTGACAACATCAGATCCTTAACTCACTGAGCCACAAGGGAACTCCATGAAATGTTATTCTTATTTTGATTTTTTTTCCCAGTCACTTAAAACTGTAAAAGGCATTCTTAGCTTACAGGCCACAGAAAAACAGGCAGTAAGAGGGGTTTGGCCCGTGGGCATAGTTTACCCGCCTCCAAGTTAGAGAGTAGGCCTCTGAAAATCTCTTGCAGCCACAAATACCATTGGTGCTCTCCCCCCACACGAGCACACAATACTTGGAAAATTCCTTTGCAAGCAGCATGGATTCATGTGACATCTGATCTGGAAGGGATGGTAAGGATCATATACTCCTATCTTCTTATATTACTTTTGAGGAAACTGAGTCTGAAAGAGTTTAACTCATATAACCAAGGTCACATTGCAATGAAGAGGAACCAAATAACAGGAGCCATTGCCAGACTATCAGGCAGCAGCTGGCGGTAAAGGAAGAGTCAAAGGTCAGACTGAGCACCTAGGCCCTGTTCGGGGACTCTGGAGTCCATCTATCCACTCGTCAGTTCTTTCATTCATAACTATTATTTTTTGTGTGTCTTTTTCCCTTTTTTTTTCTAGGGCCGCACTCGCAGCATATGAAGGTTCCCAGGCTAGGGGTCTAATCGGAGCTGTAGCCGCCGGCCTACACCACAGCCACAGTAACGCGGGATCCGAGCCGCATCTGTGACCTACACCACAGTTCAAGGCAACACCAGATCCTTAACCCACTGAGCGAGGCCAGGGATCAAACCCACAACCTCATAGTTCCTAGTCAGATTCGTTAACCACTGAGCCACAACAGGAACTCCCATAATTATTTCTTGAGATGGTCTGGGTGCCAGGCCCCATGTAAGGCTCTGGAGAACCTATTAATTTGGTCATTGACCTTAAGGAACTCATACTATAGAGAAAGAGATATTTTAAAACAGATATCCTAGAAGGGGAAAGACCTCTTAGGAAATGTGGCCCAAGCAATGATCAGAAGACCAAGTAGAACTTAATCAAGTGAAGGAGAAGGTGGGAAGAGTGTTCTAGGAAAAAGGAACAGAACATGCAAAGGTCTGGAGCTGAGAGTGCACAAAATATTTAGGAAACCGAGTAGATCATGGGTGCGGAGAATTAAGTAGGAGATGAGAGTGGGAGCAGTGAGCCTGGAGGTCAGTAGGGCCCAGAACACAGAGATCCCCTATTTGAAGTTAAGAAAATTGGTTTGATCACATTAGGTGGTAAGGAAACAGTTTTCCTTTTTTTTTTTTTTTTTGGCCCTTTTGTCCTTTTTTAGGGCCGCACCCGGGGCATGTGGAGGTTCCCAGGCTAGGTGTCGAATCAGAGCTGTAGCCACCGGCCTACGCCGCAGCTACAGCAACAAGGGATCCAAGCCACGTCTGTGACCTACACCACAGCTCACGGCAACGCCGGATCCTTAACCCACTGAGCAATGCCAGGGGTCGAACCCGCAACCTCATGGTTCCTAGTCGGATTCGTTAACCACCGCGCCACGATGGGAACTCCCGAAACAGAGAGGTTTTAAACACTGAAGTACATAGTTGGTCTGAGTTCTAGAAAAATCATGTTGGCAGTTTACCAGGCAGAGCGGAGAGAAAAAGATTCTGTGTGGAGGGAACAGCCTATGCAGGGCCTGGAAGAATGCAAGGACCAGTAACAAGTGATCTGGTGTGATTCAAGCCTGCAGTGCATGACGCAGAATGAGAAAAGCCTAGGGAAGAAACTGGACAGATGGTGGAGGGTCTTCAGATCCAGACTGGCGAGTTTGGGCTTGATTCTTCAGCTACCAGACAGAGGTAAGAACTTATGAGAGTAATTGGGAAGGTAGGACGCAGACTTAAGGTCAAGTTCTCCCAGCTCTGCTATTTATGAGCCTCAGAGGTACAGTAGAGATAATAAAGAGATAGGGTTTCAACCTAAATGTCCATCGCAGAGGAATGGATTACAATGTGGTACATGTACACAATAGAATACTACTCAGCCATAAAAAAAATCAAAATAATGTCATTTGCAGCAACGTGGATGCAAATAGAGAGTCTCATAGTGAAGTAAGTCAGAAAGGGAAAGGCAAATGCCATATAATATCACGTATATGTGGAATCTAAAATATGGCACAGATGAACCTGTCCACAGAATAGAAACAGACTCACAGACGTGGAGAACAGACTTGTGGTTGCCAAGGCGGAGGGAGAGGGAGTGGAACGGACTGGGAGTTTGGAGTTGGTAGATACAAACTATTACATTTAGAGTGGATAAGCAATGAGGTCCTGCTGTACAGCACAGGGAACTATATCCAATCCGTTGTGATAGAACATAATGGAAGATAATATGAGAAAAAGAATGTATATAAATGTATAACTGGGTCACTTTGCTGTACAGCAGAAATTGACAGAGCATTCTAAATCAACTATAATAAATCTTTTAAACAGAGATGAAGATTAAGCAAAATAACATATAAAAAGTACACATCACTCTTTAAGAGCCTGACACACAATAAGCACTTAAAATACTAGTTCTATTGTTTAGGGGATAGGGTTGGCCACGCCCACAGCGTGTCAAAGTTCTTGGGCCAGGGATCAAACCCACACCACAGCAGTGACAAGCTGGATCCTTAACTTACTGAGCCACCAGGGAACTCCTCAAAATATTAGCTCTAAAAGCTATAAAGCTCTCTTAGTTCCTACATGAAGGAGGAGATTCTGGGGTGAGATAACCCAGAGCTCCTATTTGTTTAACTCTGGCTAACTTTCTAATTTTTATGTGGAAAAATCATTAGGAGACCACAACTTGCCACATTTGGCAGGAGTTCTCTTTAAGAATCTTGGAGGAGCAGTCCCCACTGTGGCACAGCATTGCCTCTCCAGCAGGGCGGGTTTGATCCCCGGCCTGATGTAGGTGGTTAAGGATCCAGTGTTGCCACAGCTGTGCCTCCAATTTGATTCCTGACCCGGGAATTTCCCTATGCCATGGGTGCAGCCAAAAAAATAATAATTTTAAAAGAAACTCAGAAGAACTCATACACCTGCCTCTGGCATCATACATAGATTTCTCTAGAGCAGAGCACAGAAAGTCAGCAGCTCAATTTGAGTGTTCTGGGCAGTCTCTCCAGGACCTGGTGACAACTTTTGGGTTTGTATAATCCTCCTACCCCCGAGTGTGAATTTCATATTCATTTTATTTTATTTTGCCTTTTGTCGTTTTAGGGCCGCACCCACGGCATGTGGAGGTTCCCAGGCTAGGGGTCTAATCGGAGCTGTAGCCGCCACCCTTCGCCACAGCCACAGCAAAGTGGGATCTGAGCTGCGTCTGCAACCTACACCACAGCTCACGGCAACGCTGGATCCTTAACCCACTGAGCAAGGCCAGGGTCCGAACCCACAACCTCATGGTTCCTAGTCAGATTCGTTAACCACTGCGCCATGATAGGAAGTCCTCGTATTCATTTTAACATGGTCTTTATGTGCAGAATAGTGAATATCAAACATGAGAAGGGAAAAACATTTTATCTATGTATTTAGAAATGCTTAGAAAAGCTCTTTACGCCCAATAACTGCTCTTCTCCAGGACAGGTAATGGTGTGCATAGAGACAGAGGCTGGAAGGCTCCGGTGTTGCCGTGAGTTGTGGTGTAGGTCGCAGACGTGACTCAGATCTGGCATTGTTGTGGCTGTGGCGTAGGCTTGCAGCCACAGCTTCGATTTGACCCCTAGCCTGGGAACTTCCATATGCCAATAGGGACGGCCCTAAAAAGACAAAAAAATTAAATAAACAAATGAATTAATTCTGAAAAATATAAAAGCATTTGTGCTTTTCTATAACAGAGGTATACCAGATGCACTGTTGGTTTAACCTCCAGTTTTACTTCCCAGCACTTTGCTGTTTAGGCCAAAGCCACAGCCATGAACAAGAGGGTGACAGTCTTGTTTTCCATCCCTCAATGCAGGGCTTAGAACCTTTCCATGACCCAGGCCTTCCACCTGGGGAAGGGCAAGAGTGGCACTTGCCGCATTCCCCACAGGGGTAGCATTGAGAACTGGCTATCTACTGGTAAAGGATGTCAGGATCTGGGAATGAAAGAGAATAGATTAACACAAAATACTCCTTCTTTTTAACCCCACAGAGTTCCAGGGAAATTTAATATAAAGGCTTCAGATCCATTTACAGTTGCTGCACTAAAGACGAATGCTAATTAGTGACATTGACGATTGTAATTTTCTTTGTAAACCTACTTGATGACTGGGAGCTGCAGGAATCTTGCTATATGAGCCTTCTCTCTTTGAACAACAAAGTCTCAGTCTGACCTACCTGAAAGAGACAGGAAACCTGCCCACCTCAATTACAGGTCTCAGCTGAGAGGCAGATTTGGTGTCCACACAGTCTGTCTGGGCGGCGTTTGCCTAACTGGGTCTGGTGACTGTGGCTTATCTTTTTTCTTGTTTTATGTTTTGGTCTTTTCAGGGCCCCACTCTCAGCATATGGAGGCTCCCAGGCGAGGGGTCCAATCGGAGCTGTAGTCACTGGCCTACACCACAGCCACAGCAACGCCAGATCCGAGCCACGTCTGTGACCTACACCACAGCTCACGGCAACGCCAGATCCTTAACTCACTGAGTAAGGCCAGGGATCAAACCCGCAACCTCATGGATCCTAGTTGGGTTCGCTAACCGCTGAGCCACAGTGGGAACTCCTGTGGCTTATCTTTTAATGAGGTTCTCCCTTCCTCCCGTCTCTAGTGCCCTCGGCCAGGGTGGGGTGCACAGAAGGCATTTAACAAAGGAAAGCTGAACTAATGGCTGGCTGGCTACCTTCAGGAGTGTCCTCACTTTATAGACAAGCAGAAGCGCCCAGAAATGCACCGCCTTGCATGAGTTCCATTATATAAAGAATCAATGGTTCAGGCAGGAGTCCCAGTTCATCCCTTCTGCTCATCTGAACAGCTGATCTCCCGTCTGAGCAGAGAATGATTGGGAAACACCTGCTTTTGCAGCTTCAAAATCAGGGAAATAGGAGACATAGCTATAAAACAAGACCTGAAACTAGACAATCCAAGCAAATGACTAAAACTCCATCCCCCGCCCAGATCTCAGTTTCACCACCTGTAAAATAAAATAACAGTATGAGCCTGGGATCGCTCAGGTGTCCCTTCCATTCTGTACATACAGCCTTGTATGCACCAGCCGCCTTGGACCATGTCTTTCTTGGAGTTGTATTTCTTTCATTCCTTGAGTTTCTCAAGAGTTTCAAGGGGGGCGCTATGAATCTGGTTACCGGGCAGCCAGCAGGCTCTCCCTTCCTTGGAGTTGCCGGGCCGCTCGTCTCCCTGCTGGTAACCAAGCCCTTGTCTGCCTTTCGAGCCACCCAGCCCTTTCTTATTGTTGCAGTCTGTTTCCATTTGCTCCTTTTATTCTCCAGGTTTTCCTTGACTCTGATGTTTTTCCCCCTGCTGCACAACAAGCCCTTCTGATCTCTGTGAAAGGCAAACCCGTGTCATTCTTCCAAATCATCATTGTATGACATGTTTTTATATCAGCCGGACAAAGGAGCTATTTGATCAGGGGGTATGTGTGATTGTAAGAAATTCAGCTAGTCGGTGGCAACCATTGTTCCCCAAGCGGCTCCCTGACCCCATTCTGCTCCAGGAAAAACTCCCTGAGAGTGGCCTCTATTCATGGAGTCACACCAGTCCCCAGCCGCGCTCCAGGAGCGCGCTCAATTCCTAGCGCTGTCACCGATAGCTGCCCGCGGCCACCCTTTAACTCTTTCATCAGCATTAGGTTTCCAACCCCACAGCTGTTATCACGGCCGGCCGTGAGCTCAGGGGGTTAGAGATATAGGCATGCTCTCTGCTCTCCCTCTTATCTGGGAGAAATTTAACCTGCCTTTGAAATGGTCATTTGGAAATTACCCGTCTGCTGCTTTCAGCGCAGCAGGCCTAGCTAGCACGCCCTGCCCTCCTCGGTTTTCCCCTGAGGACAGCCTCCCCAGGTCTGCCAACTCAAGGCCCCGCTGCTCCATGCTCTGCCTCCCGGTATGGAGTCTGGTGGCACCCCACCACTGTCTCCGACTGCCTGAGGCGGGGACTGAGGGGCCCCTCCTCGTGGCCCCCAAGACTTTGGCAGATTGCTAATTAGTCCCCTAAAGATGAGGAAATTCTTCCTCGCACTAACAGGTATTACCTGCCTGGCCTTCCCTTCCCTTCCCTCCACTACACACAAGGCCTTGTGTTGGGTATTGTCAGCAATATTGGGAGAGACGGGACTGTACAAAAATTGGCCCTTGGCCCTGAGGACTCAGTGCATCAGTAAAAATGAAGCAAGTAGACCCATATCCTCAGAAACACCCGTAACATTTTCTTACTATTAACCCTGTGCCATTAAAACAGTATGAGGTATATGCAAATTATCCTGGTCTAAACTGCTTAGCACACCAACTACCCACTGGAGTGCTGGAAACCACATGCAGTCGTGAGCTATATACCTTCCAAAACATCCAGCTGCCCTAAGTGTGTGTGTGATCTTAGCATTACACATCTGCAGAACAGCCCAGAGAATACTAGAAGATTCTCTGAAGCGTCTTAAAACCTAAGGGCTTTGGGATTGTCCTTATTATCCCTGTACTCATCTTACAGAGGCTAGACATGGAGGGACTCATGCAAAGCCAAAGGCTGAGTGAACTCCCAAACCTAGAACCTGTGGTTCATTTCTCCTCTGGTTCATTTTTTAATTCGTTAAATTCTGCTCTTCTCCAAGAAGCTGCCAGTTCTAACTACTACTGGGAGTCAAGGAAGTCAAAGCCAATAAAAATGCCAACTCAAGAGTCTAAAATCTGGAGTTCCCATAGTGGCTTAGTGGAAACGAATCTGACTAGCATCCATGAGGATGCAGGTTCGATCCCTAGCCTCCCTCAGGGGGTTAAGGATCTGGCGTTGCCGTGAGCTGTGGTGTAGGTTGCAGACGCGGCTCGGATCCCGCGTTGCTGTGGCTGTGGCGAAGGCCGGCGGCTACAGCTCCTGTGAGACCCCTAGCCTGGGAACCTCCATATGCTGCAGGTGGAGCCCTAAAACAACAACAACAAAATAGAGAGTCTAGAATCCTAAATGAGGTTCCTCCTCTGCCATATCCCCCATTAGTGTTCTGTGTCTTGAGCCAGCAGAATGGTCTCTCCAGGAAGAGATTCTTAACCTGGCCTCTCCATCTCAATTCCTCTTTGGCCGCGCGACAGCACTCCCAGTGCAGCAGCTACAATATTAACAACTATAAGTAGAGTGAACAAATAATTTGTTTTCCAAAGTACTAAATCACATTACCACACAGATGAACTTTGAAAACATTATAAGTGGAAGAAGCCTGACACAAAAGGCTACATGCTGTGTGAACCCCAAATATACGCCAGGAACAGGTAAATCTCTAGGCACCAAAAGCAGATGAGCAGTTTCCAGGGGCTGGGAGGAGGGAGGGACTGGAGAGTGACGGCAGATGGGTGTACGAGGTTTCCTTCTAGGGTGATGAAAATGTTCTGGAATTAGCACTGATAATTGCACAACTTTGTCAACATACTAAAAACCACTGACTTGTATGCTTTAAAGGGGTAAATTTTGTGGTATGTGAATTATATCTTTTTCTGTGTGTGTGTCTTTTTGTCTTTCTAGGGCCGCACCTGCAGCATATGGAGGTTCCCAGGCTAGGGGTATAATTGGTGCTGTATCTGCTGGCCTACACCACAGCCACAGCAACGCCTGAACCTTAACCCACTGAGCGAGGCCAGGGATTGAACCCACAACCTCATGGTTCCTAGTCGGATTCATTTCCACTGTGCCACGACGGGAATTCTTGAATTATATCTTGACAAAAAAAGAATAAAGAAGAAATGAGGGGAGGGAAATACCTCCTTAAAAAAAGAGAAGTTGCCGTCTAAACCAGGACTAAGACACTTTGAGGTATTAATAATTGCTCCAAGGAGTTCCCATCGTGGCACAGCAGAAATGAATCTGACTAGGAACCATGAGGTTGCGGGTTCGATCCCTGGCATCACTCAGTAGGTTGAGGAACCAGCATTGCCGTGAGCTGTGGTATAGGTTGCAGACGCGGCTCAGATCTGACATTGCTGTGGCGAAGGCCGGCAGCAACAGCTCCAATTGGACCCCTAGCCTGGGAACCTGCATATGCTACAGGTGTGGCCTTAAAAGACAAAAAGCCAAAAAAATAATAATTGCTCTAAGAAAATAGGTATAAACCAGGACTTATGGTCCCTTCATCTAGAGACAATGAAGCTGAGCCCTGCATGTCACCTCCCTTTATATCTTTTCCAAGGAGCCTGAGAATGGCCCAGAGTCTACCCAGTCCAGCATTCTCTGGCCACTATGGCCCCAGGGACCATGTGAACTGGTGTTCTCATTCTGCTTAGCCTTTCTGCTCCTAAATCCCCCAAGCCATTTGAGATTCTGTTTCTTCTTGAATGTCCCTTCACTTTTGTGATGAGCCTTAAGAGTTCTCTCTACTCTATGACCTTGGACCTCTTCCTATTCACCCGAGATTTTTCCCACTCAGTTATCAAACAATTAGGTGGTACCTCCTGTGCCAGGCTGTCAGCATGGAGGCCGAGGAACACAGCTGGAAAAGTCAGGCTTCCTTCCTGCCAGGAGTTCACTTTCTGCTGAGGAGGCTGACGTTCAAGTGAAAGGAAGCAGCAGCAGCACATTTGAGATAGCAGGATGTACTGGGTACAGGGGAGGCCCCAGAAGAGGGGAGAGTTAACTCTTCCTGAGGCTGGAAGCGTCCAGACGCCCAGCGCTTAACTTCCCAGAGGGACCTTGACGGGGCTAGTCTGGCATCCATCGCCACGTCTTCTCACGCGCTGTTCTCTCTGCCTAGATGAACTCCTTCCTGCCTTTCCAAACCCGACATTGCCTGCTTCCTGCGGCGTCTCCCAGGAAGTCCTCTGCCTTCGGTTTCCCATCCCTTTTCCCCATCCGCTATGGTGCCTGCCCCTAGGTGGGCCCTCAGCCCCAGCGGCACATGGGGACACTACCACTAGCAGCTCTGGAGCCTCTTTCCCGGGGACACCTAAGCTCCGCCTCAGACTCCCATTCTCTGGATGTCGTCTGGATCTTTCCTTCCTAAGTGCATTGTGTTCTTGCCCACTTTCCTGCCCACTCACAAGGGCTTATAAGGTCAAGCCCCTTAACCAAGGTCACACAGCTGGTTAGCAACAAAAGCCAGGCTAGAACCCAGGTTTAGTCCTCGAACTGAAGTCCTTCTGAGCTTCCAATGAGGGGTTTTATTTGCCTAACAAAGTGCCTGTAACCCGAAGAGGGAAACCCCAGTCAACCCGAAGTCAGTTGCTTTGTTTTGTTTTTCTATGTTTTTGCTTTAGCTGTCAGCCTAGGCCATTCCAGGGGCAGCAGGGGCGGTCAGAAGTAAGTGATTAGCGACCCTTCCCGGGGTGCATGTCAAGGTCTCAGCACAAACATCAGGCTGGAACTTCTGATCTCTCAGAGCCCGCCTGCGTAACCCCAGTCCCCGTGCCAGAACCCACATGCCAGCTGCGGTGCTTCTAACTAGGCAGAGGAGCAACGGGATCTGTTCCCCCTTAAAACAGAAGAAACAGTTCATACTTGGAGGAGTGTGAGACAGAAAAGCTGGGAAGTTAAGAGCTTGGGTTTTAAAGGCCAACAGATCTTGATTTAAATCCTTTGGAAGACATCCCTTCACTTTTCTGAGCCTCGGTATTCCCAGTTGTAAAATGGGGAAAACAACTAATTCAGGGAATAAAATCCTCATGGGAACCACTCGCCACCGCCGCAGGGTTTTGTTATGAGGATGAAATGAGATGAGGCGTATAAAGGGCTTGCTCAGCACAGTCCCTGGTAGCTGGTAAGCACTTCACAAGTGGTAGCTATTATTACTATTTTTTTTTTCCTAAAACTATTTCTAATCTTCAATGAGTCTAAAACTCTGGAGATTGTTGGTCAGGTCTCCTCAGCTCATGTGTGCAGCCCTCTCGTTTGCCCCATAATGGCAAGGTCAAGGACTAAGGCACTCAGCTTGGACTTCATTTATTTACCAAAATTTATGAAGCATCTACTATCTTCCAAGACTACTTGAGGAAATACAGTTTATCAATAAGTGGTTCTAACTCAGTGTTATAAACAGAATAATGCATAAGCCCACAGAGGATTGCCTGCGAGAAGCCCCAGGGAGGAGGCAATTTCAGGTTTTGAAGCGCACAGAGGAGTTCATCTAGGCAGAGAGAACAGCATGCGGGAGACGAATGCACGAAGAGCATGGGAAATGGTTGAAAGATCTGTGTCCCTAGAATCTCCCACAAAAAATGGAAAGAGAGGAGTTCCCATTGTGGCTCAGTGGTAAGGAACCCAACTAGAATCCATGAGGACATGGGTTCCATCCCTGGCCTCGCTCAGTGGGTTAAGGATCCAATGTTGCTGTGTAGGCCACAGATGCGGCTTGGATCCCCAGTTGCTGTGGCTGTGAGCCGGCAGCTTCAGCTCCAATTGGACCCCTAGCCAAAGAACACCCATATGGCCCAGGTGTGGCCCTAAAAAAGAAAAAAGGAAGAAAAAGAAAACAGGCTGTGGTGAATTCCTCTCGAATTTTTTTTTTTTAAGGGCCACACCTGAGGCATATGGAGCTAGGGGTCCAATCGGAGCTGTAGCCAGTAGCTTACACCACAGCCACAGCAATGTGGGATCTGAGCCACGTCTGCCACCTACACCACAGCTCACGGCAACACCGGATCCTTAACCCACTGAGCTAGGCCAGGGATCGAACCCGCATCCTCGTGGATACTAATCAGGTTGGTTAACCACTGAGCCACGACGGGTACTTCTCAAAGTTCTTATTCTCACTGGTATTCAAAAACAGTACTGATTTTGGAGTCCAGACTCCTGATTTTTACCTCTGACTCTTGGTTACTCAGCTATATGACCTTGAACAAATAAGTCTCTCTTCCTCAGTACCTCTCCCCTTCCACCAGTCCTCCCTCCCCGAAACTCCCTAGCACCATGTTGGTACCTGTCTGAGTCACTTTTTCCTTTGCATTCTGCTCTGTATTGTTAGTCATTAGTATGCTTTGCAGATTGGAAAGACTAGTGTCAACAGATCTGGCTTCAAATCCTGGCTGGCCACTGACCAGCTGTGGGACTTGAAGACATTATTTAACCCTGCTGAACTCTGATTTCTTCCTCCGCAAATGTGGAATATTGATACCTCACACATTAAGTCATCAGAAGGTCAATAGAAAGAATTGAAATAAAGTATGTAACCACAGTGCCGGAAACATAAGGCACTCACGAAAGAATATTTATGTGAACATACCACACACACACACACACACACACACACACACGGGTGCACTGTATTCTTGGTACCTAGCACTCAACTTAAAATATTCATAAGTATGGACTCGGTAACAATATTGATCCTGCATTTATGCCTTAATTTTCTTAGCTTTGAAAGGTAATGATACATCCCGAGTGAAGTAAGTCAGAGAATGACAAATATCACATGAAATCACTTATATGTGGAATCTAATAAAATGATACAAAAGAACTTATTTACAAAACAGAAACAAACTCAGATTTCCAAACCAATCTTACGGTTACCATGGGGTAAACAGTGGGGTAGGGGGAAGGCAGGAATTAGGAGGATGGGAATAATACACACACACTACTGTATAAAATAGATAATTAACAAGAACCTATTTATGGCACAGGGAAATCTACTCAACAGTTTGTAATAATCCATATAGGAAAAAGGAATGCACACATATAGGTAGCTAGACATATAAACTGATTCATTTACACACCGAAACCAATTCAACACTGTAAGTCAACTATATGCCGATAAAAATTTTTTTGAAGTTATGATACTATCTGACTCATTTGAACAGTTGGAATAAAACTAAGAATCACACCCATTTGTAATTGTCTGTTTGATACCATCACTTGTGTTTGTAATTTCTCTTATTAGACTGTAAACTCCTCAGGAACAAGAATTAAATCATCACTTTCCCTATGGATAAGAGGCGGAGTGGAGCCTAGGGCTTGATGCATGGCTGTGGAAAGTATCCTTTCTAAGCCCACATGGAGCCAGGTCCAAGCTGGGAGCCCTCCTTCCCAGCCCAATACCCACTCTCAGTCATCACCTTTGCTGACTGTACCAGCTCAAACACGGGCATCACCAAAGTTGATTTCAAGTTTGTCCTTGCACATGGTATCCTTAATTTCTTAGCCAAAGCCCCAGTCATTAATGGCAGCCAGAAGCCAGGCCTTCAGATGCCTAGATATTGGGAAAGTTACCAGGGACCAGCAGGGTCTCCCTACCTGCGGGGGCAGAACCAGGCCTGGACACCCACCCCAGAGGTCAATCATCTTGGAAGCCTGAGCTAAAGAGGCTGCAGGTGAAGGGCAAGGCCACAGCCTCTGACTAAGCTCCTGGCCTTCAACACAGCAAAATGATGACTCCTCAGAGCCCAAAGCTGCCTGCCACTCATCAGTACCGCAAAGAGCCCCACACCAGACAAAAGCCCAGCCCCCGGGACCCTGCCCGGCCACCTTACCTTTGCCCTTTTCCCAGGTCAGCTCAATTTCAAGGATCCTCTGAAACGAAGCCTTCTGGTGGGCTGGGATTCGCAGTCAGCCTTCAGAGCCACAGCAGGGCAGCTGAGTAGCTCAGCTCAGCGCCTTGCCTTTGTGGGAAACCCTGGGGCTCAGCCACTGGATGGCCTGGAGCTGCTCTGGAGGTGGGAGAAAAGATCCCCTGTCAGTTCCCGGAATACCTCCAAGTCCTTGGCCTTCAGAGTGACTCCTAACCTACAGCTGAACCCTTAGAGGCAGGCAGGGAGCACGGGGTGAGCTTAGGATCATCAGCTCAGCCCACCGAGAGCTTCTTCCTCGGGCCTCCGGGCTGCTCCTCGGCAAAGCGGGAGAGGGAATTCCTCTAGCAAGGGGACTAGCACTTACTGAGGGTCTCCTCTGTGCCCGGCACCGCGCTGAGTACTTTACATGCGTGTCCTTTCTGGCCTCCACCTGCGCTAGGCTCTGTTATGAATCCTATTTTACAAATGAGGAAACCGAGCCCCGGAGCAGTGAAATCACTTTCATAAGGTCACAAGGATCCAAGCTGGAGAAGTGACCGCTCGTAGCATCTGCACTGCCACACACCACAGCTTGGGGGAGGGGGGGAGAGAAAGAGTTTGTTCTGAGATGAAGCAGAGTTCTTGGGCTCTCGTGGGGGAATCTGAAGACTTCAGAGCGTGGGGTGGCAGAAAGTACCTTAGTGCTTCAGAGAGTTCAAGAGCCCCGGGGCAGATCCTAGGTTAACGGCTAACTAGCTCTAGCACCGGGGGCAAATTGCTTAACTTCTTTTGGCCTTAGTTGCCCTTTTCGAGAAAATGGGTGAGTAGTACTGACCGTGCAGGGCTTACGCTGAGGATGAGAAATTAACACACGCTGCACGCTGGCACCTGACGGGCGCTCGATAAATGCTAACTACGGTTATTACTCTTCCCTCCCCTCCCTTGGGGGTGCTGGCAGGCCCCCTCCCCGACGACCCAGCAGCCCCAGCAGCCCCCTGGAGTAAGTGGAAGCAGCTGGGAGGGGGCTGGGGAGGGGAGGGGGCCGCTTGAGGAACTGCAGGCCAGCGCCGAGGGCCTCACAGGGGATATTGGCCCTAGCCACAGGTGCACCAATTACTCTCCCCTGGAAAGCCTGGGGGTGCACTTCCCCCTCGTTTTCCCACTCGGCTCCGCTGACCTCTGGTTCTGCAGCAGGCGGTGGCAGCTCCCCGGCACCAGTCCGCTGGCTGGTCGTTCGTCTTCAGGTTTCACGGCCTCCCCGAGGCTCCCGGTGCTTTGCAAGTTTTCCCTCCCTTTCCCAGCCGCTTCCCAGTTAGCCTGGGAGCCTCTCCGTGGCAGCTCGTGTTTCATTCCTGGGAGCTTTGTTCCGAATGGAAGTTTCTGGTTGGGATAATCCCTGGGTGTGAGTGGTCAGTGCAGGAGGAGACGGGGCCTCTCTGAGAGGCTGTGGGAACAGGCCCGCTGGTCCAGGTGCTCTGAATCGGGAGCAGGCTCGGCACCTTCCCAGAGGGGCCGAGGGGGTGGCCTGAGCCCACCCAGCCCTTCCTCTCTGGAGGGTCTCTGCCACCATGGTCCCCTGGAGGCCTGAGGAAAGCCTGCCGGGCTCAGGGCCCCCTCTCCCTCATCACCGGCCACGGGGGCGTGTCAGGCACGAAGGGGGTCCCGACTCCTGGGCTGACCAAAGCCGATATCGTACACACCTATTTTGTAAAACATGCCTCTGTATCGGTTTTCTTCAGGAAATAAGGCTCTGCCGCTGAAACTCTTTTGAAAACAAATAACCTAGGTCAAACCCTTCACCTTCTAGATGAGGAAATTAAGTTCCGGAAAGAGCACTTGTCCTGAGGATTCCACAGCTACGCCTTCTCAGCTCCCATCCTCTCTGGGATGGCTTTTACGAGTTGGAATAACTGCTGATAACCCACACCCGCGGTACGGCAACCACGGGTCTGCTCGTTTGTGAGCCCCACCCAATACACGTGGGCCGCCTGAAGTGGGGACGTGCCTTGTCTGCCCCTTGAGCTCGGGGTGCACGGGGGCTGGGGCTGAGCAGAGGTGAGCTGAACTCCATCAGAACCTCCCACCAGGCAGCCTCAGAGCCAGCACGGCCTCAACTCCCAGCCACCTGCCCTCCCCAGACCCCTTTCCTCGCCCAACCCCGGCTCTTCCTCCGTCTCGGGCTTGCCCACACCTGGTCGGAGTTGACTGTATAACGCAGCCGTCTGCGCTGCAAGTGAGGCTTGGGGAGTCAGGGGGTCCTCACGGCTGCTTTCCAACACTTGCTTTAAAGCTGGTGTAGAGGAGGAGGAAGCGCCCAGTAGGTTTGTTGCATATCAGTGCGAGGCCCCGGGGAAGGAAGAGGCCGCGCTGGCTCCGAGGAAAGATAAGAAGCCTGGAGTGTTGATTATCCGCGTGCTCGGTGCACCTGTCCCCCTGGCAACTCAGACTTGACTCTCCCCGCAGTTTGGCATTTTGGGGGTTGGGAGAGGCCGGGCGAGGCCGGGTCCGAGGAGCAGGGCAGGAAGGGCCTGCACCCCGGCCTCAGGGCTGGGCAGGAAGCCCGCCTACCTTCAGGACACCAGCGTCTCTGCGCCTTCGTTTCTCCCAGGCCTCCGGGGCCCCAGGCCTTTAGCTGGCACACCTACCGGCGTGAGAGGAGGGGAGAATGAGGTCGGACTTTGTGGACACGGAGGACTTGCTTTTTATCTAACCCAGCTTCCTGGCTCCCTCGGGCCCAGAAATACAGCCTCCCTGGAGATTCTGCCTCCCTCCCAGCTCCAGGTACCCCTTGGATGACATCATGGTGCACACCTGGGCTCCCAGGGCCCCTCCCCTCCCCTCCCCTCCCCCTCCCTTCCCCCAGAGCCTGTCCCCTCAGCAGCCACCATGTGTGAGGAACCCACGTTAGGACACTGTGACAGCTTCACACTCCTGTAAACGCTGATCCCCGTGACAATGCTATGGGGCACAGCATGTTCCCTGCTTTGTAGGTGAGGAAATTGAGGCCTAGAGAGGTGTGCAGTTCACAGAGTCAGGGAGCCAAGCAGCCAGGACTCAAATGAGTTCCACCTGACACCAAAGCCACAGCTGATTGCTGTTCTCCATGCCATGTCTCTGAAGCCCTTCTCTGACTTTGTGAATCCTGGAGGATGGGGGCGGCGCTCATCAAAGTCAGCGGTCAGGGCCAATGCCAGGGGTTTGAGGGAGAGAGATAAGGCTCCCCTTCCTTACCCTCTCGCTGCCTTTTTTTTTTTTTTTTTGGTCTTTTTAGGGCCACATCTGCAGCATATGGACGCTCCCAGGCTAGGGGTCAAATCAGAGCTGCAGCTGCCAGCCTACACCACAGCTCACAGCAACGCCAGATCCTTAACCCACTTAACCCACTAATCAAACCCGCAACCTCATGGATACTAGTCAGTTTTGTAACCTGCTGAGCCACTAACGGGAACTTCCACTCTTGATTTGTTTGTTTGTTTTTTCTTTTTTGCCTTTTTTTTTGGCTTTTGTCATTTTAGGGCTGCACTCGCGGCAAATGGAGGTTCACAGCCTAGGGTTCGAATCGGAGCTGTAACTGCCAGCTTACACCACAGCCACAGCAATGCAGGATCCAAGCCGCATCTGTAACCTACACCACAGCTCACGGCAACGCTGGATCCTTAAACCACTGAGCGAGGCCAGGGATCGAACCCGCAACCTCATGGTTCCTAGTCGGATTCGTTAACCACTGCGCCACGACAGAAACTCCCTCTTTTTTGTCTTTTTTTGCCTTGTCTAGGGCTGCACCTGCAGCATATGGAGGTTCCCAGGCTAGGGGTCAAATCGGAGCTGTATCCGCCAGCCTGCGCGCCACAGCCACAGCAACACAGGATCCGAGCCGCGTCTGCAACCTACACCACAACTCATGGCAACACCGGATCCTTAATGCACTGAGCAAGGCCAGGGATCGAACACGCAAACTCATGGTTCCTAGTCGGATTTGTTAACCACTGAGCCACGACAGGAACTCCTCGCTGTCTGGTTTTTTGGGGCTTTTTTTTTGCATTTTGTCATTTTAGGGCCACACCCGCGGCATATGGAGGTTCCCAGGCTAGGGGTCTAA
>PVHT021183705.1:27600808-27662716 GCA_004024745.2 Catagonus wagneri | reverse complement strand
GCACCCCCCACCCCCACCCCTACCCCGGCCCACCTCGGGGCCCCTCAAATCCACAGCAGCCGCCGGGGGCCGCCTGGACTGCCCCTCGCTCCAGCGCGCGCCTTCTGTACCCGGCGTTCAAAGCGCCGCGGACCCTCCGCCGACAGTTCAAATGCAAATTGCCCAGACTGTGTTAAGTACTCTGGGCCGGGTCTGGGTGTCTTCCTCCTTCATCCCCTTATATACGAGCCTGAACCTCCTCCAGCAGTCTGCAAACCCCAGCTCAGTGCTCTGAACCCAAAGTGAGTTGACAACGCTCCTACTGTGCTCTGAGGGGACATTAAAGGGGATCGAGGAGAGGTGAGGGCGGCGAGGGAGAAAAAACAATACCCAGCTCTTTCCGCGGGGCGCCCCGTCGGGCCGGGAAACTCCTGGACCAAGCAAATGTGGATTGGGCCCCTGCCGCGGGCTGGAGCGCGCTGGGCGTCGGCCGGGGCCACGCGAAAACCCGCCAAGAAACCAACCGAGGCTTTACAATGAGCGACCAGTGGCCTCGCGGGGGGTAAATATTGGGGCGGGGCCACACGGAGCGGGTAGATGAGTTAGCTGAGGAGGCTTCCCCCAAGAGCTGGCTTTTCGCTGCGCTCAGCCGGGCTCCCGCACCTCCAACCCAGCAGGTGCATGGACTTTGTAGGCTATAGTCGAGAGGAGGAAGGGAAGGGCTCTTAACAGGAGTCCTTCCAGCGAACGAACGTACGAATGAAGGAAGTCAGCCTTGGTGTACTATTCTCTTGCCGTCTGCTCAAACTTCAGGCGCAAGATCTCTCGCGGGGCATGTATGCAGGCCCCTGCACCGCGTAAGCTTAAAGCCCCTAGAAGGGCCGCTTGGGAAGCCGCGAGACCACAAGCGGTTTCAGCCTCGCCCACCAGAGGGCGCCAGCTCCGCCTTCCCCTACTACCGCCGGAGCCCGTGCTGCGGGCAGGTGAACGGGTCTCATAGTGGCTGCCCCCTCCGCCGCGGTTCCGCGGACTAGCACTTCAAGAAAGTCCTCCTGAACACAGGAGGCTCCGCGACACAGAGAGAGACCGTCTTCCTTTATCCTCAACTTGAGGAAAAAGGAAGGGTGAAAAATTGGATCTGTTTGCCCCTCACTGCAGGGAGGCGGGAAACTTCCTCCAGTGATGCATTGGAGAGAGAGTGCTTTTTTCCGTGTTGTGGGAACGCTCTCTCCAAAGTTAACCTCACCTACCCCAATACCGGCAGCTTCAGGTTATCTAAGGACCCCTCCCACTTGTTCACTCACTTGCCCGAGAGGGTGTGGGAAGGAGTGGGCCTGGCCCCACCAGGCACTGTTCTCTGTCCATCCTCAGCACGTCTGGCCCCAGGCTGTCTCAGGAGGTAACCTTTTGTTTGTTTGTTTGTGGGGCAATGAGACACCCTCCTCCCCCACCCATCAGCACAGCTGAACTGCTGACCTCGGACTTGGTCACATAACATACTCACGCTCACACCAGGTACATCCCTTTCTCTCCCTGGCGTATCAGCAGCCAAGCCTCAGAACCACCTGATTTCAGGCACCAGAGATCCCCAGACCAGGCGGTGAGCTGGGGGGGCAGGAACCCCTTAGCCCAGGAGGCTGAATCTCAGGGGCTCCCCTCTTCCCCCATATGCCAGGCCACCCGGATTCTGGTTTCCCTGTCACCCAATCTGGCCAGCTCCCTCCATCTGGCCCCTGGAGTCAGGTTTCTAAGGGCCCAGGCTGGCTCAGAGACCTGCGGCCTGCACGGCTGGAAGGAGGAGCAAAGACTGGCCTCTGCTCTACCCCTCACAGGCCCTCTCAGAGCCCGAGCCCTCATGGGGCTAGGCATGCACATTCCTTGGGCTGCTTAAGCCCCCTTATCTGCCCCCTGCCCATCAGCCTGAGTGCTGACAGAGGCCCAGACCCCTTGTTTGGATGCTGATAACCTCCTGGGATGGCCCTCCCCCACCTTTAGGGACCAGGAATGGGCTTGGTGTTGGGAGGTCCTCTTCTAGGAAGGCAGTTGGGGCCCGGCCCTGCGCTGGTCCCAAGGCCCTGGGGATAGCAGAATCCCCCATTTCCTCACCCGACTCCCCCCCACCCCCAGGGCCACCCTTTGTGCTGCCACAGTGCCACCTGGTGGTCCCTGGGGGAATGCCACCCTAGCAGCGAAGGAAGCCACACAAATGAGCTGCAAAAAAAAAACTCCACACCACTTTTATTTCAACCTTTACCCAAAAATGTAAAAAATGCTAAAAATGCGTAGTCCTGAGCTTCAGATGCTGACCTCCAACCTCACAGGCAAGTGGGGAGAGAGAGTCAGGACAGAAGTTCAGAGTTCCTCCCACTGCTGGAGGAAAGGGAAGCTCCAGGTGTGGTACAGGATTAGAACATCAGAGCCCCATGGAGAATGGGATTCCCTCTGTCCTAGCACCAAACCAGGACCCCATCCACCCTCTCCCACCCCACCCCTCCTGTTCAAGATACAACATTCTTGAAACTTGCACAGGAACCTGGTGCATGGCAGGTGGCAGGCTGCTAGCTGACCTGAAGAGAACAAACAAGGGGTCAGCATGGAGGCCCACATCTGCTCCTCCTGTCCCCTCCCAGACCCTGCTCCCCCACAACTCACCAGGGAGGGTTACAGCCTGCCCGCCTGCTTCTTGGCAGGTCGGATGGAACACAACTCAGCTTCTTCCTCCTCACTCCCCTCTTCTTCGCTCTCCTCCTCAGAAACGTCATTGCTCATAGTAACTGATACACACATAAGCCGTTAAGGGAGGGAGAGAGGTTAGAGCCACAGCTCACTATGTCATTTCCTGTGGCTTGCAGGGACCCTGGCCCTCCAGAGCTTATGGTCTAACTGGGAAAAACCTGATGCTAAGCCAGATGATAAAGAGCCAAAGGAGTACACATCACTGGAGCTGGAGAAGTTGGGACAGCTTCCAGGAAGAAAGGCTTGAGTAGAACAGAAAATGAAGAGCACAGCATACAAGGTCTGTATGGGACCTGCACTGGGAGATATGAGTGGGATGGGTCAAGAGTCCTGATGGAGAATCCACTGTAGGCAAAGAAGACCCTCACCGATTTGGTGCCGCCCAGTAATCCGCACAGGGCCAGAGCCTGACTTCAGACGGAAGGTTACAGGTGGTTGGAGCTGGAAGTCATCCAAACTGAGCTGGGAGGAAAACAAAGATGAAGGCGTAGCCCATTCCTGGGCCACCCATCTTGTGAGAAGTCCTGAAGTCCTCAATTCCTACCTCCCAACCCCACAAGCTATGGCCAGAACACTCACCATGGGCTGGCAGGACAACTTGAGGTTGGCCACAGGGACTGCAATCTCCTGGTGGTCATGGTTCCGGGCCACGACTTCTACCACATTACATTCATCTTTGGCCCCCTCGGTGAGGCAAAGCTGGGAAAGGTACACGGGGCCTCGGAGTCTCTCCAAGTGAGGGTAGACACCACAAACGGAGGCATCTACCCTGGAACTTGCCCAGCCTCAGAGGTCCCTGGATTACCTGGCCAAGGGAGCCCCCCCAAAAGGGGAGTAGGCAGCAGAGGAAGTGACTTGACTCCCAGTGAATGGGACAAGGAGATGCACGGGTAGAGGCCCACTGGTGGCCTGCTCGGGTCCTGTTCACCACTATGCCCCTTCCCCGCCCCTTACCATGGTCAAAGCCAGCACGTGCTCTGCATCATCCTCTTCCTCTACCTTGAAGGTGAAAGAGCGACTGCGGCCGGAGAGCTCGCAGCCTGAAAGAGACAGCACTGTGAGCGTGTGGGGGCGGTTCACCGAGACGCGTTCACGTGCAGCCGTGGACTGACCTAGTAACAGGCCCACTTCTCGGCCCACGTGGAGCCCCACTTTCACGATGAGGACAGGGGCCTGGTCTCCCCTTGAGCTCCAGCGGCCGCGTGAGAGGCCCCCTGCGCCCCCACCCACGTCGCGCACGCATCTGCATTTCTGTTCCCCAGCCCTGCCGGTGCCCCAGTACCACCCTCAGCCCCTCCTTTTCTGAATACCGAAGAAAAAACTGTCCATAGTGACCGGGGCAGGGACTCGCAGACTGCCGGCCCCCCCGGCCCGGGAGCGGCTCTCCTGACTCAAAAAAGCCAAGGCAGCAGCAGCGCCGGTGGCCATGCTGCTAGGGCCGTCTGAGGCTCCGCCTACGACACGTACAAAGCCAGAGCCTCGCGGCGGCTCCGGCCCCACCTATTAAAGGAGACGCACTCTGCGCAGGGGGGCATCGCCCAGTCTAGCTCAGGAGCCTCAGACCTGTGGATCGAGACCATAGAGAGAAGGTAACATTACAAAAGCATGGACTTGCGATTCAGGTTAACTTTCTTGCTCGCTTCCACGGCCAAGACTCTCGAGAGCTGCTCCTGCCTCCGTTTTCTCTAGTTCCACACATCCAACCCAATGTAAGCTTTCATTGAAATAAGTCTATGTAAGTAAAATGGAAATCTTTCCAGTTCCCCTAGGAAAGGCGAGATACAGTGTAGCGTTTTCCTTATAAGCAAATGTGCTCAGATTGGTCTTCCCTCCAAGGGAACTGAGGAGCCTGACGGGAAACTTTCAGTGTTGGTGCTTTCTATTAAAACCACTCCATCCACTCCTGGATATGGTTCCTGCTCTAATGATCTTGCAGCTCACGATCCAGAGGCAAGGCAATCTGGTAGTGATTGCCTATCTTCACTGAACTTAAAATGTTGGCTGCATGCTAGTGTTTGCTAGCAGCTCAAGCGTGGGACTGATTGCTCCTCCCGGCAAAGGCATACTAGTCCAGGAACATCTTTCTGACTTGGACGCCTCTGTCTCATAATTTGGGCTCTGCCCCCGACTTGCACCTTTTGACCAAAGAACCAGGCAACTGTGTTCCTTATTCCATTTGGTGGCAAGAACTCAAAACTAGCTGCCAGATTCGCACCCGGGTTGTAATTGTGGCAAGGTGGCTTGGCCAAGTACTAGACCACTTTCCTTTTACCTTGCCTTGAGGAAAATCTGGACTCTTACTGGTTTGATCCTTGGCCTCTCTCAGTGCGTTAAGGATCTGGCGCTGCCGTGAGCTGTGTTGTAGGTCACAGACGTAGCTCAGATCCCACATTGCTGTGGCTGTGGTCTAGGCTGGCAGCTATATAGCTCGCTTGCCTTCAATCCCGAGCCTGGGAACTTCCGTATGCCGAGAGACTGAGGCACTAAAAAGCCAAAAAAAAAAAAAAAAAAAAAAAAAAAAAAAAAAAAAAAAAAAAAAAAAAAAAAAAAAAAAAAAAAAAAGCAAAAAAAAAAGATCTAAGTCCTAACTTGGAACACTTACGGAGAGGAATACATGCTTGCAGGTGAGGAATGCAAGGTCAGGAGAAAAGATAGGAGGCAGAAGCAGGAAGGTTTACACAGGACACCACCACACACATTCACTTCAAGTTTTATTTTGCCTCTTGCATGATCTTCAGATAGTTTTACAGTTTGTTTTCTACAGAAACTGAGCTGTGATCTAAACAATCAATGAAATGTCATCCCAACCTTAATAAATATTCATAATCATAGAAGGTAACAAAGCATTTTACAATCCTAGACGCCTGGACATCTTCTGTTTCATGGTTATTAGCTCTGTGACCAGAAGACCAGCCAAACTGATTATTAAAAGCCAAGATAAAGCCACAAGCAAACTTGCGAAAAGTCCTGATTCCATAGGATGACCGTGGAACCCTCCAGATAAAATGCTAGAATTGTCCACTAGTGTACAAAATGTACTTAAAGAGAAAATTAAATGACATTAAGCCATTTAAAACAGTATCTTGTAGAGATCTTCCCTTCATCCCAGCCCTGAAAACTACAAACTTGGTTTCAGTTGTCCAACACAGCATACATATCCTCCTGCAGGTTGAAGGTTTTGTAACCCTGAATATGAAGAGGCCTCCTTCCTTCATCTCACCCACTCAGTGCACTCACAGGCTTTGGTTGAAAGTTACTAGGTAGCACTAAGTAACTTTTTTGCTTTTAAAAACTGTCTTTTCAAAGCCCATACTGATGAAAACCTATGACCTTCCTCTCTCAGCTCAAAGTTAAACAGCTGATACAAAACTGCAGGAAAGCAATATAACAAAATATTGTTATGAACCAACGGAGAAGCCAGCCAACCATCATGGAAAAAAAAGGAATCTTGCAGAGATTACCTGCTAGCCTCATGCTCTGAACCCTTAAAAGCACCAAATCTAAATTAGAATACTTGAAGCTTTCAGAACCCGTTTAAAGGAAAGACAAAAGGGTAACCATAAGTCATTGGTTAAAGTGTACTTGTTCTTTTAAAAATTAGATACAAACATGCAAAAACCTAAAGACTGATTTAATAAAACCAGTAGGAATAGATCTTGAAATTAAAGGACAACTGATCTGAAGGCAAATGGGATCAGTTAGTCCCTGAACCCTACTTGCCAGATGTCAAAACTAACATTTCACATGCTGATCTTCATGGAGGTTAATTTCCAGAAGTGACTGCACTTTGCAACAGATTGAGTCCTATGAAGTTAGGCTCTCGTACCCAAAGTGGTCATGGCCTAGCCCTAGGTGGGAGGCACTCTGAAAATAATACAACTTATAAAAAAAAGAAAATCCACTTTCCACTGATTTACATTATTCAAAGTGCCATCCTGAACCAAGCTTTTCATTTTTAAAAGGAAAATTACAAAACCCAATAAACACAAAGGATAGTCAGGTTACAGCTAGTTTATATACAAAAAAATTTACAAGTTTGTCACTTTTAGGCTTTTGCCACAAACAACTGCACATTTGTCCCTACAAAGCACAACATGCCTGAACCAATGGTCACTACAAGAGACAACTGGCCATGGCTTCACAAAAAGCAGAAAAACCGCCCAAACTGAAATCATTTACTCAGCTTAAACTATGCCATAACCATCCCACTTGGAATCTCCACCCTGAAGCCTCAGAAACCAAATCTTTCTCATCTTTGCCATGTCCCCAAAGAATGAGATATGTTTCATTCAGTAAGCCAAAGAGGATGACAAATGATTTTGATTACTCTTAGGTGAGAAATGCAACCACACTGGATGCAGAAAACAGCGCTGACTACATTTACTGAAGACCCCTCCCTATAAGGCCATGTAAGAGGTCTTGGCATCTAACACAAGACTCAAAAAGGAGGCCCACATCTCTTTCATACAGGATTTGAAGCAATACTATCTTCTTCCAACCAGTGAGTAGTCTCTAAGTATGATGAATGAGTTTTACATAGTCTTCTTTGTTTCCAATCCTAATTGGCTGATTTGTTGCCACTCCAGAGGCTGAACTGTATGAAGACCCCAACCACCACCCACCAGATGAAGTTAAGAGACTTTCTGACAGTTCATAGTGCCAACAAACATCAGAGGCTCCGGCCAAGTATAACCACATCCTTTGGAAATCCTTCCATTTTTGCAATCTCAAAACAGCCTAACTTGCTGTAAAACTCCAAAATTCTTTTATCATCAGGTCTCACTTCACAGAAAGCCCCTCGGGAGCCTAGGGAAAAAACACAAAATATATTCAAATTATAAATGTCATTTAATTAGTAGAATTATGAATATGAATTGTTATTAATGTATTTCAAACAGATCACAGAAGGTGCTTATCTATACCCGCTCCTGAATTTCAGACAATTTTTAAAATCTGTATTAAAAGTCAATGAGCACTAATATTCATAAATATTACAGTGGTCACGATCTTAAAGTGATAGATATATATTTTATTTCTTTTTATGGCTACACCTGCAGCATACGTAAGTTCCAGGCTAGCGGTCGAATCAAAACTGCAGCTACCAGCCTACACCACAGCCCCAGAAACCCCAGATCTGAGCCCTATCTGGGACCTACAGTGCAGACTGTGGCAACCCTAGATCCCAAACCCACTGAGCGAGGTCAGGGGTGGTCAAGCCTACAAAAGTGATGGATATATTAACTAGACTGAATACCATGATTACTTCACAGTACTTCAAGTCATCAAACTGGACACCTTAAATACATACAACTTCACAGCTGCACCATAGTGGTGAACAGAAATACTGCAGTGACAAGGCTATATCCTTAACCTGCTGTGCCACAAGAGAATTCCCTAAAATTTCTATTTCTTTTCTTTGTCTTTTTAGGGTCACACCCACCGCATATGGAGGTTCCCAGGCTAGGGGTCCAATCGGAGCTACAGCTGCCAGCCTACACCACAGCCACAGCAATGCCAGATCCAAGCTGCGCCTGTGACCCACACAACAGATCATGACAACACTGGATCCCAAACCCACTAGGTGGGGCCAGGGATCAAACCCGTGTCCTCATTGATACTGGTTGAGTTCATTACCCAAGTCACAACAGGAATTCCAAGAACTCCCTACAATTCATAACTGCCAAATATACCCCAAAAAAGAATTTTTTCCCCATTTATGTTTTTAAAGTCTTGAAAAAATGCTAGCGTTGATTTACAATGTTGTGCCAATTTCTGCTGTACAACAAAGTGACTCAGTTATACATTCTATTTTATATTCTTTTCCATCATGGTCTATCCTAGGAGACTGGAGACAGTTCCCTGTGCTATACTGTAGACGCTTCTTGTTTATGAAAATTGCAAGAAACCTCAAGGCAAAGGATATCTGTTTGTTTGTCTTTTTGCCTTTTCCTAGGGGCACACACGCAGCATATGGAGGTTCCCAGGCAGGGGTCTAACTGGAGCTGTAAGCTGCCAGCCTACGCCACCGGCCTTCACTGCAGCCACAGCAACGCCAGATCCGAGCCGCATCTGCAACCTACACCACAGCTCACGGCAACGCCGGATCCTTAACCCACTGAGCAAGGCCAGGGATCGAACCCGCAACCTCATGGTTCCTAGTCAGATTGGTTAACTGCTGTGCCACGACAGGAACTCCCTACAAGGTACTTTGGAGGGGCCTACAGGGCAGAACCTACTCCAGCCTATGTCATAAGCCAGTACAACTAGAATATGTTTTATGTTAAGACACACCTCATACATCTGCATGATTCAGTTCCAAGCACAACACTCACAATTATTCTCTTTAGGTAAGAGTTGTTGAAATTATCCCACAAAGCCAACACCGCGACACCACTGAATCAAATGATACAAAGATGCAATAAGTGCATTCTCATGTATCAACAACCCTTCCTTTAATGAGAGCTCAACAAGCTGCACATTTTTTTTTTCTTTTTGTCTTTTGTCATTTTTAGGGCCGCACCGCAGCATGTGGAGATTCCCAGGCTAGGGGTCTAATCAGAGGTGCAGCTGCTGCCCTATGCCACAGCAACATGGGATCTGAGCCGCTTCTGCAACCTACACCACAGGTCATGGCAATGCTGGATCCTTAACCCACTGAGTGAAGCCAGGGATTGAACCCGCAACCTCATGGTTCCTAGTTGGATTCATTTCCGCTGAGCCAAGACGGGAATGCCAAACTGCACATTTCTGTATTGCCCTAATGTGAAAGTTTTTTTTTTTACATTTTTATAAGGTTGTTTAAAAAAACACTATGCAAAAGGACACTGTATGTTGCCTGTAAAGCTGCCTGTAAAGCCTAGAAAACTTATTATCTGCTCCTTTACAAAAAAAGTTTTCCCTATCACTAATGTACAACAAAGTATTTTTGAAGGTTTAAATAACTACAAAAAAAAAAACCCAACAAAAACAAATTCTGCATTCATTTCTAAATGAAGTCTTTCCCAGGTTCATTAAATTTTCAATTATTGGAGTTCCCGTTGTGGCTCAGTGGTTAACGAATCCGACTAGGAACCATGAGGTTGTGAGTTCGATCCCTGGCATTGCTAAGTGCGTTAAAGATCCAGCATTGCCGTGAGCTGTGGTGCAGGCTGCAGATGTGGCTCGGATCCCGCGCTGCTATGGCTGTGGCATAGACCAGCGGCTACAGCTCCTGTTAGACCCCTAGCCTAGGAACCTCCATATGCCGCAAGTGCAGTCCTAGAAAAGGCAAAAAGACAAAAAAAAAAAAGAAAAAAGAAAAATCTCAATTATCATTTGAGTCTCCTGGAAAAATAAACGTAACTTCATGTACTCACTTCTCATTTAATTGGGGCTCTAAGCATTCATAGTATAAGAATGGCATATTTCAATGATTAATTCAAATGCACTTCTTGCACCAGCAGTAATTCAGAAGCAAAACCATAAAAGGTGGGGAAGGTAAGGTAAGTTCACTTTTCTTTTTATCCTAAAATATAGTCCTGTCTCACCTAACCCAAACACCAGCAATACCACAAATATATACTCACCGTTAGCTTTCAGTGAAGACAGGAGGCAAGCCATCATACTTTTGGCTACACTTGGGTCAGTTACTTTTTTGTGAATATCCATCTTTATCAGGGAAGGGAAGTTGGCAAGGAAAGTTTCTGGCAACACCTCCTGCTCTTCATGGAAACTCAACATGATTTTCTAAAAAATTAGAAGAATCTCTTGACTTTCATTGGCTAGTCATTGTGAATCTATATCCCAACTACGCTACTCAGTAACAGGAAAAGCAAAGCAAGACTCAGTGACTTCTGGTTATTATAAAAGTACCACGCATACAATTTATCAGCTTATAATTCCAGTTGAACCATTTTCACTTTTAAAAAGTTTATCTAAATGTAATGTGGTATACCGGACTGGCTCCTGGAGCAGAAAAAGGACATTAATGAAAAAACTGATATATAAGGTGAGGAGTTTTTAGTAACGTACCAAAGCTGGTTTCTTAAGACTAGGACACATGTACAAAATGGATGAGGAGTATACTGGAACACTGTATTATCTTTGTAACTTCTGTATATCTAAAATTATCCAAAATAGTTCTTTTGTGGCACTGCCGGGTAAGGATCCAGCACTGTCACTGTAGTGGCTTGGGTTGCTGCTGTGGCATGGGTTCCATCCCTAGCCCAGGAATATCCACATGCTGTAGGCCAAAAAAATAAAGAAAATAAAATTATTCAAAACAAAACAAAGTTTTAAAAGTTCATATCGCTTGCACGAAAATGCAAATGTACTTAACACTACCAAACTGTACACCAAAATACAGTTAGACAGTAAAAAAAAATTTTTTTGGCTTTGTCTACAGCATCCAGAAACTCCTCAGCTAGGGATAAAAGCCAAGCCACAGCAGTGACAATAAGCCACAGCAGTGACAATGCCAAATCTTTAACCACTAGGCCACCTGGGGAACTCCTAAGACAGTAAGTTTTATGTATACTTTACCACAATTTGTACAAAAAAGTTTGTAATACACACACTGGTTATTCTTTCTATGTTCCTATGCTCAAAACTGTCAGATATGGAAGAGGAACACATCAACAGCTCAATCATCATCAGCATGCTGCAGTCAGTATTGATGTAATCCCAAGTAAGGGAGGTCACTCCAAAGCAGCCTCTTACTACAGAGCTATCCAGCTACGAACAAAAGATAAAATATAGTAATAATCTTATAGAGAGGATATGAGTACACTTGTGTGGGGGAGAGGGAGGAGAATTTCAGAAAAGTGGAAGAGGAGCAATGTAGAAGGAAAAAGACAATGTCACAAATATGAGTCCAAACAGATCATTTAAAAGTATTCGCTGAGTTCCCATTGTGGCTCAGCAGGTTAAAAACCCAACTAGTATCCATGAGAATGCAGGTTTGATCCCTGGCCTTGATCAGTGGGTTAAGGATCTGGTGCCACCGCAGAATACAGCAGTTACGACGGCTGCAGTCTAGGGCTGGTAGCTGTAGGCAGATCTGACCGCTAGCCCAGGAACTTCCATATGCCGCAGGTGTGACCTTAAAAATAAATAAATGGGGGGAAAAGTATTCATTGAGCATAAAAACCACCTCAAGAAGAAACATTTTTTTTTCTTTTTTGGCTGTCTCATAGCATACAGAGTTCCCAGGCCAAGAATCAGATTCGAGCCACATTCTTTTTTTTTTTTTTTTTTTTCCTTTCTAGGACTGCACTTGCGACATATGGAAGTTCCCAGGCTAGGGGTCTAACAGGAGCTGTAGCTGCCGGCCTACGCCACAGCCACAGCAACGTGGGATCTGAGCCGTGTCTGCAACCTATACCACAGCTCACGGCAACACCGGATCCTTAACTCACTGAACGAGGCCAGGGATCAAACCCGCAACCTCATGGTTCTTAGGCGTATTCGTTCACCACTGAGCCACAACGGGAACTCCTTAAGCCACATTCTTGACCTAAACTGGAGCTGCGGCAATGCTGGATCCTTAACCCACTGTGCGGGGCCAGGGATTGAACTTGGGTCCCAGCACTCCCAAGACACTGCCAATCCCACTGCACCGCAGCAGGACTCCAAGAAGAAACTATTTTTAAAGTTCATTCCTCTTTTTTTTTGTTTTTTTAGGGCCACACTCGCAGCATATGGAGGTTCCCAGGCTAGGGGTCGGATAGGAGCTGTAGCCGCCGGCCTACGCCACACCCACAGCCACAGCAATGCCAGATCCGAGCCATGTCTGCAACCTACACCACAGCTCAGGGCAATGCCAGATCCTTAACCCATGGAGAAAGCCAGGGATCGGAAGCTGCAACCACGTGGTTCCTAGTCGGCTTCTGTGCCACTATGGGAACTCCCTATTATTATTATTATTTTCTTTTTTTTGTCTTTTTGCCTTCTCTAGAGCCGCACCCATGACATATGGAGGTTCCCAGGCTAGGGGTCTAATCGGCCTTCACCACAGCCACAGCAACACAGGATCCAAACCGTGTCTGCAACCTACACCATAGCTCACGGAAACACCGGATCCTTAACCCACTGAGCAAGGCCAGTGATCGAACCCACAACCTCATGGTTCCTAGTCGGATTCATTAACCACTGAGCCACGACAGGAACTCCTACTTTTTAATTACAGTGAGAACTGTATTACTGAGAAAGCATGTCAGCTTCATTAGCATGCAAATGAGAGATTTATAAATACCTAAACTTGTCCTGACTACCCAAAGAAGAGACCAAAATGTCCTTAGTTTGGTGCTTCAGATCAGGGAAGGAGTTGTTCATGGCTCGGTGGAAACGAATCTGACTAGTATCCATGAGGACGCAGGTTTGATCCCTGGCATTGCTCACTGGGTTAAGGATCCGGCATTGCCATAAGCTGTGGTGTACGTCACAGATCCGGTTAGGATCTCACGTTGCTGTTGCTGTGGCACAGTCCAGTGGCTAAGGCTCCACTTTGACCCCTAGCCTGGGAACCCTCCACGTGCTGCAGGTGCAGTCCAAAAAAGACAGGAAGGAAGGAAGGAAGAAAGGGAGGGAAGGGAGGAAGGAAGGGAGGAAGGAAGGAAGGAAGGGGGAGAGAGAGAGAAAGAGAAAGAAAGAAAGAGAGAGAGAGAGAGAGAAAAAAAGAAAGAAAGAAAGAGGAAGGAAGGAAGAAAGGGAAGGGAGGGGAGGAAGGAAGGAAGGAAAGGAAGGAAGAAAGGAAGAAGGAAGGAAAGAAAGGAAGGAAGAAAGGAAGAAAACAGGAAAGGAAATATTTGTCTATATTATGCTCTTACTTGAAAAAGTATTACAGCAACACCTCCAAATCACGTAGGGAACAGTGGAAAACATTATGCTAATAAGAGTAAGACCCAAGAATTTTTTTAAGAAATTTAGAAAGCACTGACATTTTAAGAGATATCTGCCTTTTTATTTTAGTAAGTATTTTTAAAAAAATCACCAGTGTGTAATTCTAAATCTGTGTATTACCTCAGCCTCAGAGAGTTCTTTGTCACCATTTGGCTTGGTATACTTCTCCTGCATGAACGGAATCCAGGAAATTTTACATTTTTTAATGAAAGGGGTCACATCTACAGTGCCCAGAGCATAACCACATATGCCATCTTCATCTTCTAGGACAAAACAGTAATCCAGGCTGAGGGAAAGCAGCCCTCCTACTAACCTGCTCAGAAGAAAAGAGGCCAGAATGAGTTAAGATACTAACATATAACTAGAATTCAATGATGTAAGGCCCAATATACTCAAATGACAATGTGTAGAAACTAAATTTGATGTAAATACAAACTGGAAATACACCCGTATTAATACTTGGATTTTATTAAAACTAAAGAAGGATTTCCAAAAAAACCATACTTTCAGTCATCACCTCCCCTCAACCTGATAAACCTCACTATGAAACATCTACTCCCCAATCCAAAAATCCAAATACTTTATCACATACTTGTCTCCAATAAGGTCAGGCTGACTTTGAAAAGGTAAACCCACTCCATCGTCATACATTTCTCTGCAAATCTTGTATACGGAAGCCTGAAAACATAATCTAGTTAAGCAACACATCAAGAAAAATGCAACAGAATTTAACAACAACATGACTCATAAGTCAGAACGGACTTCTGGAAGAGGGAGTAAGAAAAATTCCTGGCCTGTCATAAATATCACTTTGTAAAATAAAGGTTTATTCGTTGAGTCATACTTGTAAAACTAGTGGAAAACAGCACGTTACAGTAAACATGCTTTGCAGGGAGAGAGTTGTAGGCAGTAAGGAGTGGATTCAAAATCAGCAGACTATGAGGTCTCAGTTTTCTATATATCCAAAATGTTTTAACTATGTTATTGTCTTTAAGCGGTTTGGCTTTTTTTCTGCAGCTGATTATCGACAGTCTACAGGCACTTCACAACTGAAAACTGCAGACAACCAATACATTGCAGAAAATAAGCCAAAAACATTATCATTCAGACACACTGTTTAGTAATTGAACTCTGAATACATTTCATCTAATATTTTAAAGGACTTGGCACAAGATGCTATGAGTCTAAGCTTTTTTGTTTTGTTTTGTTTTGTTTTAGGGCCACACCTGCAGCAGACTAATAGGAGCTGTTGCCGCCACCCTACGCCAGAGCCACAGCAACACCAGATCTGAGCCACGTCTGCAACCTACACCACAGGTCACGGCAACGCCAGATTGTTAACCCACTGAGCAATGCCAGGGATCAAACCCTCAACCTCATGGTTCCTAGTCGGATTCGTTAACCGCTGTGCCACAACAGGGAACTCCTGAGTCTAAACTCCTTATGCTCTTTCTTAAACATCCAGTTTCCACGTTTTAGTTTCTCCATCTAAAGTCTGTATTTTAAGACATGAAATTTAGTCTTTTAACCAGGAAGTTCAAAAGAAAATATGAAGTGTTCACCACAATCACACACCAAGTTGGCAGGTAAATAAACAATTACCTCATCTTTAGGAAAATATGGTCTGATAGTATAAACTTTGGAGGTAGGAGTCAGTGGGGGTGGTTGAAAAAAGAGGTCATTTGCTCCATCAATTGGCAGCAAACGCTGTGGGAAGAAAAAAAGGGGAAATGGATTAGTGTTGGGAAGATGGCCATTTCTGCAAATGAGTGTGCACTGCAGATTACCAACTTAACATTAACTGGCTACTGCAGGCAGACCTAAAGAAGAGGGGTGCACTATGCTTTACTAATACAAACACCTCTTTGCTGGGGGAAGGGAGTGCTTCTGAATAGAAATTACCCAAACTGAGTTACATAGCTTTAGTGGCATACTACTGGGGATTTAGGTTTACAGTTAAGAAAACAAAACAAAACAAAAACTATTCCAATTATGAGAATTCTATTTTTTTAAACCAATCTTATAGACCATCTCTCTACTAAAAGATGGCAGAACAGAAGGTCAGGAGGAGAGGTTTGGTCTGAAGAGGGTTATCTGTCCAGGAGACGCTTTATCCCCAAAGCAATGCGCTTCAGTTTGCTGTGCGCAGCAGGGCACCTGTTGGGGGGAGAAAAGTAGAGCACCTGAAAAGTCCATGAACAAATTCCAACACCAAAAAAACTTTACTGTTTTGTTCAAATTTTCATTCCTGGACTGTTTTCACAAGTTTTATTTATGAAGCCCTTTCACCATTCACTGGCATAATTCATCCTTTTTGCTCATGGAGTTTCCACTGGCAGACAAGCATGCGCGCATTGTGCATTGCGGGCGCAGATTAAAATGCTGTGCGACCTGCAAAGAAACAATGTGAAGTGTATACCTAAAGCCGCTGCGCTTCGCAGGCGCGGGGGGGAATTGGCAGCATCTCCTTCAGAAATTACTGTGAAAGAGGAGGAAAATTTCATTTAAAATCCAGCTATGTAACTAAATTGAATTTGGGACTAGAAAGCCTTCGGCAGACCAATCCTTCCAGCCATCTGATGCGCAACATAAGGTTTCTCATAAAACAAAGAAAATGTCAATTCAGTTGTGAATTCATATATTGATACCTGGAACTCTCCTGCTAGACCACCTCTAAAGGCCCAGGGTTCTTGGTCTCCAATTAAGAACTGTGCTGAAGAATGACTACGACACCCTGTTGAGATCAGATCCAAGCGGAGAACGTTACGAGAAAGGGGATTTCCTGGGGTCTCAAATGTCCAAAAAACTAACAAACACTTCGTGGAAACAGCTAACAATAATAATCCAGGGCTTCAGGACAAGGCTGTGATAATATATTTTTTTTAATTTATAATGGAATTTTAATATCCTCTGATTAATGAATAATCACTGTTAAGAGCTTTACCCTTTCTTAAATTATTGGAAGGAAAGCATCAAGTTTGCTTGGATCAAGTTTATATATTCCCTAGGTACAGCTATAAAAATCAAGGAAGCTGCTTGATCTGTAGCAAAATTACAGTAACTATGATGTGAAATGAGATTGATGAGACATTTTATTATCACAGCCCATGAAGGAATTAAACCTGTCTGAAGTCACATTTTACATTTTGAGGAAGGGTAGAGGAAAGGGAAGGAGGGGGAAAAAAGGGTTAATCTTGTCAGAAAACTAAGGTCAGCGGAATAAAGAAAAGAAATTGTTCAATAACTTGACAATGAAACACAATGAGTACTTTTTTTTTTCTGACAAGGACAATCCAAATTCAGACAATTCAGACTTGGCTAGTAACATTACCAGTCTGACAGATTCTGAGAACTAAGGAGAGCTGACAGATGATCCTAACTTGTCCAGAGCTAAAACATACTTTTGAGAAAAGTATGATAGTATCTAGCTCTTCAAATCGGTCATTACAATCTTTGTGGTGCACTTAGCTCATGGATGGAGTGGCAGTCTTTGTGGTCCAAAGACCTTAAGCGCTGACACCACTTAGCCAATTCCAAAGGCAATAAATAAGAGATAATTAAAAGCAAATACTTGGAGGCCAAACCAAAATCACCCGCCTAGTCTTCTGACAAGATAAAGCAGCGCAATATAGTCCTTTTCCATTTGAAGACAGCATTCTACCTCCTGTTCAAGTTAACAGTCTCATCAGTACAATATATAGTGTGCTAGTCAGACAGTCCCAAAGCAAACCAATTTTTTTGTTCACAATTCAGGCCCCTTAAGAGATTATATCCAGGGTTGCTGTTTTTCAGGGGTAGGGGTACTTAAATATACATATATATACATACATATATAATGTAATATTTGTAAAATAAATATGAAATAGGGTCAAAATTTAGGTTATGAAGAGAACTTGCCCCATTCCATAGCTCAGTGTAAATATACACTGCAGAAAAAAAATCTATGCCTCTCAAACTTTAAGATCAGCCAATTTCCCCTACCCCCCACTTTGAGACTACAACATAACTAGCACTTCCAACTATTACAATAAAAAGCTGCATGTACGAAGAGCTGTGTAAATGAAAACATGGTTAATGCCTCAGTCGCTGCGCAAACGTGACTTCAGTTCATGCCTACTGCCCTTAAATCTACCTGAGCTACCTCACAGAACTTTTCAATTTAAACTAATTAATCATGACGCGCTGTGAACATCTGCCGCTGTCCATCCAATAGTAGTAGAACTTGGGCTGAGGATTCTCCCATCTGTACACAATGGGGAAGAAGATAATAGAAGTCGTTAGTAATCAAAAGTACTGCATAGCCACAATCTTTAAAGGACTGAATGCCAGCTGGACTGGAAAGAGGAGGAAAATGAAGGGTTCTAGTCGGCACTTCCCTTGAACAACTACAGAACCATGAAAATACTCTCCTTGACGTGAGCTGTGGATGCCAAGATTATTTAAAACTTCTAAAATGCTCTGACACCTTGAGACTGTGCAACAGCTACATACAACTGGGGAAAGCTGCTCTCGTAATTACACGGTACAAAGGTAAAGCATGAGAGGAAAAAGTGGCAATACTGTATACAATCAAGAAATCTCAGTAATTCTTGAATGAAAGCTGAATATTAAATGTTTTAAGCAGTATTTTCTCAAGTTCAGTAATACAAATTACAGGTCGGAAGGAAACTTAAGACTGCTTTCCCTATAAGGGTTAATTATAACCCTCTGGCCAGAAGCCTGAAAGGCAAATGCCATCACCAACAACAAATACAGAAGTTTTTCCTGAGTCTAAGGGCAGACTTCTATCACAGAGGAAGAGGTGTCTTGAAGCCTTGTAACGAAATATCAAAATTCTCTCTTCTGCCTGTTGTGCTATACATACAAGAACCCAAAGTTCTCTATTTTCAAATTAAGAGTGACTCTCCTTTTAGCTGCTAATTAGTTGTATCGTAGGAATAATATAGGCAGAAAGTGAGAAATCTCTTTGCTACCACTCCTAAGTTACTCTGTGTTTCACACTTTTATTTCATAACCAAGGCTATGTAACCCATCATGGTATTTGTGACTACTATGAAAACTATGACAAGTCGGTTAGCCTTGCTGCCTGCTGTGTGCTACGTGTAAGTCCATTACATATTCCTTATAGCTCGACTGAAAACCTGGAAATGAAATGAGATCCCTGGAGAAACTTGGCCATGCTGGTGCTTTTTTACCAGGTTTGAGGGAAAAAAAAAATCCGCTTTCAAAAGAAACATCCAGAAGTCCATTTAATGAAGCAGAAAGTTTTCCGGGGATTGCAATTTCTATCCCCTGCTAAAACCAATTACTTGGTAGAGGGATAAAGAAAAAGCCATGTGAAATAATACCAAGCAGCACCAGAATAGCCTACACTAAAGCTCGCATGCGCACAGGGCTGGGAGGATGGCTTCCTCTTTCCAGGCCCCTTAGGTCATTTCGGCAATTGTTCTGTTAAACACAGCATTAATGTTATCAAGACACAGCAAGCAGCAGAGAGCTTACAGAGTCACAATTCATAGTGTCTCATCTCTATGGTATATACAGGGTTCCATCCAGGAAGCATTCAGTCAGAGCAAGTTAAAGTCAGTACTTTCTAACACGTTTTCAGGGTATTTATGCTGAATTAGCCCAAGGGAGAAAAATCAATGTACTCAATATATTCACTGAGGATTGCACCTCAAGTCTGCAACTGATTACACCTTTGAAAGAAATCTAAGCAGAGAATTTAAAAACAATTGGAAATTCACCAATATCCTAAGCGTTTTTCTCCCTGTGGGATAACCTTTTTTTTTTTTAAGGGACATTATATCTGAGGAGAAGATATTATTCCTGGTGCACCTACCTAACCACTGTACAAAAGACTTCACCATAGACATTATACTCTTGATATCCCAAACATAGGAGTACATGTCATAAAGGATTGTCCTGTTGGCACAGTTGGAGAGCCGAGTGAACATTCCCATCACTAGTCCACACATCTCTTCAAACTTGGCTGCTCGTGACCGCCATTCTTCAATCTATTGAGAATCAATTAAAAAAACACTCAAAAAATCGAAAGCTTAACATCATAATCTAAAAGTTATAAACTAAGCTGTTTGTTATCAGGTACCTACAAATTTATCCTAAATATTAAAAAATCACTGGGCTTAATTCTTTAAGACAAGCGATACAAGTTGGTGTCTCCCCAAACTGACATATATTCCCAAAATAATCAACTATAAAGTCAAACTATGAAACCGTATATACCAGATTCAGCAGAGACAACACCTACTTTATTGAACACATTCCAAAATATGCTTAATTCTTATTTAAGACTTCCTCTGTCATCAGCATGAGGACCCATCCAGGCCAGAGAAGCAGGTAAATTAAGCATACTCACTTTTTCAGAGTCTTTTCCTTTGCAATTGACACTGACAACACTGCTATTTGCTCGAAGCCACTGGAACTCTCGTAACATCTGTGCTCCTTTGGGTCCATGCTCGTAAGGAAGGTAGAATAGGTCAGCAAGTAACTGCAAATCCTCCAGAGTAACTGGTTCTGCAGTATACAAGGGTTTTTCATTTGGACCAGGCACAAACTGCTCTTTGTTTGTCTGTTCATCAGTCTGCATAGGAGCAATATCATTAATGCAATCTTCCTGCATAGACATCTCTGGGGATTTTGACTCAGCTATGCTCTCTTTATCAGTATCCATTGGTTTCAATTCCTCTGCCATTTTAGCTTCAACAATTTCAGTTAGTATTTGATTGTCATTTTTGTGGTCTGTTTCTTCCTGTTTTTCCACAACCATGTCCATGGGTTCTTCATCTGGCTGTTTCTTTTCTTCTTCCTTGGTTAGAGCTGTAGGCTCACCACTCAAGGCTGCTCCCTGGCTCATAATGGGCTCCTGGTAAACTGTCGTAACTACAGTTGTGGCATTTAAAGAAGGTGCTGCAACTAGAGGAGTCCCATCCACTACACTTGCTTTCGCTCCACTGTGTGCAACTTGCCTACCTATAAAAATAGATTGCCAGAAAGATAATCAGAATTAGAAACAGAACAAATCAGATCTAGAGAAATGTTTTCTCATCCTATCTTTAACTATGAACCCAAATTTGAGATTCCAAATAATATCAGCCTCAATAAAAAGCTAAATTCCTCTACACCACTGGGGAGGTGGGGAAGAGAGGAGAGGGAAAACAGATGATAAACATCTATTATTTTCTTTTCTTTTGAAGACGTGTATTTAAAAACAACTACTTCAGGAGTTCCCGTCATGGAGCAGTGGTTAACGAATCCAACTAGGAACGATGAGGTTGTGGGTTTGATCCCTGACCTCACTCAGTCAGCTGCCATGAGCTGTGGTGTAGGCTGCAGATGCGGCTCAGATCTGGCGTTGCTGTGGCTCTGGTGTAGGCCAGCAGCTATAGCTCCAATTCAACCCCTAGCCTGGGAACCTCCATATGCAGCGGGTGCGGCCCTAAAATGCAAAAAAAGATAAAAATAAAAACAACTACTTCAAAAAAGATGTTTTAAAAACAAATTAGCATTTCATCAAGATAAAAGCTATTTAAGCTATTTCACAGTGGCATGTGAAAATTCCTGGGCTAGGGATCAAGCCCATGCCACAGTAGTGACAAAGTCGGGTCCTTAGCCCAGCTGAGCCACCAAAGAATTCCCAAAAGTAAGATTTTAACAACGTTATCCTCTAAACCCCTAAATTTTTTTTGTTTTTTTGTTTTTATTTTGCTTTTTAGGACCACACCCATGGCATATGGAGCTTTCCAGGCGAGGGGTCGAATCAGAACCACAGCCAACGCCAGGTCCGAGCCGCATCTGAGACCCACACCACAGCTCACGGCAATGCCAGATTGTTAACCCACTGAGCAAGGCCAGCGACTGAACCCGCAACCTCATGGCTCCTAGTCGGATTCGTTAACCACTGCGCCACGACAGGAACTCCTAGATCCCTAAATTTCATTTTGCTTGGTGGGCCTATTATAAAACACATCACAAAGTCTTTACGTCTCAAACAAGATGATGCAACCCCCTCACAAAGAATGCCAAACTCACTGCTGTACTGATGAGGTACGCCAAACTCCTGCAACCATTCTGTTAAAGCTAACTTTAGAGCCATCTGTGGACTATAAAGTACATCAGTTTCAATATCTTCATCACTGCCTTCATTTTCTAACTTTATCTGGATTGATACAGTACTGTCTTCACTATCAGCTGCAAAAAAGAGAAAGAGCACAAAAACAGTTTTGATTACAATACCTGTTACAGTAAAACCAGAGAAGCAAAAAGTCGCAACAAGGAACAAACCTTAAGTATATCAATGCAAAAATAACCAAGACCCTACACCAAACTACTTCATCTAGAATGGTCATCTTAATGTATACCTAAATGTAAAATTGCCATTGAAATAAAAAAAACTAATCACTAGTAAAATCATTCATTAATGTCCTCTATACCAATTACTGGTAATGGAAGGCACTACACTTTTTTTTTTAAAGGCTGCACCTGTGGCATATGAAAGTTCCCAGGCAAGGGGTCAAACTCGAGCTGCAGCTGCTGGCCTACACCACAGTCACAGCAATACCAGATCCAAGGCCCATCTGTAAACCCACACTGCAGCTTGAGCAACACTGGACCCTTAACCCACTGAATTGAGGCTAGGGATCGAACCTGGATCCTCATGGATACTAGTCAGGTTTTTAACCCGCTGAGCCACAGTGGGAACTCCCTAAAGGCACTATACTTTTCCTAAACAAAAATATTCCCTGGAGTTCCCTTAAAAGGCTAGGTCAATATTTTAAAAACAACGAATTGAGGCCAAGAAGTTATTAAGTAACTTGTCTGAAGCCACTCAGCCCTTCACCTATCATAAATATCTCACACTCATAGTACCAAACACCACCTTAAAAAAAAAAATCCTCTTAAAATTCTTGATGATAAAGGAGTACATACTTGCCAGTGGTTCTAGTTAACCCCAAACTCTCCTCCCAAGGTCAAGAATTAGGTCATCTACTTACTCATCACTACATCTTTCCTCACTCCATTCATGTTTGATTTGTACCATGTGGCAAGGGTATGGATAGCAACATAGTTGGCTTCAAATTCACAATTCGGATTAGTTAGGACTCCTTTTAACCGAGGGATGAGTTCTGTGGATCTTCCTTTGTATGGACCCAGAAAGAGTCTCTTCTGATCATAATCATTAGCATGAATGTTATCCCAGATTACTGGAGCTCTCTTAATAATCTTAGAAACCTCTTCAATGGACTCTACTGGAATTTCTTTAGAAACAACTTTGGGACCTAGAAATAATGACCACTATTTATTAAAATACCCTTACACATGGTTATTCAAAATACACTGCATGTAATTTCTTAAATGTATTTCCCTTGCTATATGTTTACTTTTAACAATTTTTCTTTATAATACAGCAACATGTCCTTTTACTCCACTTTATGCCCCCAGCACAACAACATTTTCTCAGGTCAGATTTCTAGAAATAAATTTAGTAGTTAAAAGGTATGAATATTTTGGATAGGTAATGATATAGCACAGGGAACTATATATAGTCACTTGTGATGGAACATTATGGAGGATCATCTGAGAAAAAGAATATATATATTGAAGACTTGGTCACTTTGCTGTACAGCAGAAACTAACAGAACATCATGAATCAACTATAATAAAAAATAAAGAAAGAAAAGGTATGAGTATTTAATGTTTGGGCAAGTTTCCTCAAACTGCTATATTAGGAATTAGGGAATGATTAAAAAAAGCTGATACATTAATAGGAAACGAATCTTCCTATAACTATTTTTCCCCATTATACATAGTATACCCTTAATTACACAAACTAATTAACCTAAACTGTGGGGTGGGTTTCTGCCCTTAATTCTCAGAATAACAAGCTAATATAGCTCATTAATTACTAGCTGTCAATCTAGCATTATTGCGTTCACTTTATAAAACATTCTCCTAGTGCTAGGATCAATACCCATTAACCCAGATCTCTACAGTTGTATTGTCAGTCAGTAACTGATATTCAGACTCAGTGCAAAATCCTCAAAGATGTCGTTGTTTTTGTTTTGTTTTTATGGCATGCATCCACGGCATGTGGAAGTTCCAGGGCCAGGGATGAAACCTGTGCCACAGCCATGACAATGAAAATCCTTAACCCAATGAGCCACCAGGGAACTCCCTCAAAGATTTTTTTTTCCAAATACTAAGTAAAGAACATATACTTTGTAAAAGAAAGGGAATAAAATATGTTCTGGTTAAGGCTCAACTTTTTTAAAGTATCCAGTTAACCAGAACAACCAATTTATCTAGGTCCCAGTTAATTAAAAGTTTTACTGTATAACTCATTGAAACTTACCTGTCCAGAGCACCTCAATTCCAGGCAGGAGCTTTTCACCCACAGTCCTTAAATAAGGAGACTGAGACACATTTGGGTAACAGAAAGTGCCACAATATTCTGAATATAAGAGAAAAAATAAGTGAAATAGTGAAATGGTCATGAGTTTTTGAATGGGAATAAAAATGTCTACCAATTTTAATTTCTTTTCATCAAATGATAAAAGCCCTCCAAGGCATGCCCTAAAACAAGTAAACTCAACAACTGGTTAATTCATTTAGGAATCAACTTATAAAAATATAAAGAATAATCAATTCATAAAATCTAATATTCTTCCTCCAATAGTAGGTCCCATGTTTACTAAAAATACACGTTTACTAAAAAAATAATTAGAATTTTAGCATTTTCTACATAATTCTAAATTGCCTACATTTCTCAGTTATAATCAGAGATCAAATAGACTGGACTGATACCATAACAGAAAGCATGCAACATTACGCCCCTAATTAGCACTCAAGTACAACTAATTAAAATTTACAGTGACAAAAACACAAAAAACCATACATACACACAAAAGAGGAAATATAATTTAAAAAACATAAAAAAGGGGAAAAAATGGGACAATGGGATCTGCAGTGGCTTGGGAGCACTAGGACATAGATTTGATCCCTGGCCCGGTACAGTGGGTTAGGGACTGGGTGTGGCCGCAGCTGAGGCATAGGTCACAAATGAAGCTCGGATCTGATCCCTGGTCTGGGAATTCCATATGCCAAGGGGTGGCCAAAAGACAAAAAAAAAAAAAAAAAAAATTTATAAAAAAAATTGCAGCAAATTAAGAAATTCCCACATATGATCTTACTAAGCATTATTTGAATATTCAAGTAGTATCAGATCACTGAGATAAAGTTCATGGCTCACAATATTCTAAGACACACACACACACAGTTAAATAAACTCAACCTAAAATTTCTGACAACTCATTTTAACACTTCCTGAACCAAAAGTTGAGTCTGGGAAAATTTTCTTAAGAGACTGCATTTTGAGAGGCAAAAAAAGATAAACAACATTTTCAAAGAAAGGAACCAGGGAGAGGTTGGGGATCACTAAGCCTTCTGTGCTGACTACTAGAAGTAAGAGCCCAGATGGGAGTGGGAGGAATGAAAAGGGATACTGATATACAAGGGCAGGAAAAAAAAGAACAAGAGGAAATGACAAGTGACTAAGTTAAAAGCAATGTAAATTTGTTTTCTTGTTTTTATTTTGACAATACTATCCCCTCTCCCCTAACGCTCAAAACATAATGTTCATATACTTCCAGTACTAAAAAAACAACAAACAGAGGAGTTCCCGTCGTGGCTCAGCAGTAACTAACTCAATTAGTACCCAAGAGGATGCAGGTTCGATCCCTGGCCTTGCTCAATAGGTTAAGGGTCCAGCGTTCCCATGAGTTGTGGTATAGGCCTGCAGTTACAGCTCCAATTCAATCCCTAGCCTGGGAACTTCCACATGCTGCAGATGCGTCCCTAAGGAGACAAACAAACAAAACCACAAAATCATTCACTTATTTAGTTGTCATTTATTAGTCCATAAAATTCCTCCAATTTAAGATCTAGAGAAATGTTTTCTAGAAAAAGAATTCCTAACTTTATATACCAAAGGGAGAGGGGATAACGTAACATAGCCTATACGTGGTGCTTTGAAAGTTATGTATTTCAAGAAGCCTAGTTAAATATAAAGCTATTGTTTTTAATTAATTATTATTTACATTTAAGCTATTATACAATACCTGTGGGACAGAAGAGAAAAGTTTCTGGTTCTCCTAGGTATTGATAAATTTCATTTGTGATGGAGACCTGGGCATGAGCAAAAGAACTGAATACCTCTTTGTCAGCTGCACACATATTATGGTCAATGTCATCAAAAAGCAACGCAAATGATCTACACCCAAACTGAGAAACCTAGGAAAAGAAAGAAATACAAAATAAAATGCTTTACCAGCTCATCAAGAGTAAGAAATACAGCATTTCAAGTATATATATATATATATATTTTTTATTTCTTTTTTTCTCTTTTTGCCTTTATGTAGAGCCGCACCCGCAGCATGTGGAGGTTCCCAGGCTAGGGGTCTAACAGGAGCTGGAGCTGCCGGCCTTCGCCACAGCCACAGCAACGCGGGATCCGAGCCGCGTCTGCAACCTACACCACAGCTCATGGCAACGCCGGATCCTTAACCCACTGAGCAAGGCCAGGGATCGAACCCGCAACCTCATGGTTCTTAGTCAGATTTGTTAACCACTCAGCCACGAAGGGAACTCAAGTATATTTATTTATTGTTGTCCTTTTTAGGGCCACATCTGCAGCATGTGGAAGTTCTCAGCCAGGGGTCAAATGAGAGCTGCAGCTGCCGGCCTGAACCACAGCTCATGGGAACGCTGGATCCTTAACCCACTGAGCGAGGCCAGGGATGGAACCCACATCCTTGTGGGTAGTAGATTTGTTACCGCTGAGCCATCATGGGAACTCCCTCAAGTATACTTAATAGTTAAATTTAAAAGTCAAATATTTTCTTTAGTAGAATGTTTAATACCAAATCATTGCCTCTACATTTTCTATGTTAAATAACTAGATGGTTCTGGGACCCATTTTTTTTTCATTTGGATTTGAATGCAATATGCCAATATGTTCTAACAAAGCTTCCATGATGTGGCTTATCCTTCTACCTCTGCTGACTGTAGAAAACCAAACAGAAAAGAAACAAAAAAGGGAATTCCCGTCGTGGTGCAGCAGAAACGAATCCAACTAGTATTCATGAGGATGTGCGTTCCATCCCTGACCTCGGGTCCGGGGTCCAGGGTAACCATAAGCTATGATGTAGGAGGCAGACACAGCTCGGATCCTGCATGGCTGTGGCACAGGCTGGCAGCTGTAGCTCTGATTTGACCCCTAGCCTGGGAAGGTCCATATGCCACGGGTGTGGTCCTCAAAAGTAATAAAACAAAAGGGGGGGGGGACAAAATAACGCATGAATAATAAGAAAACTCTAAGACATAAAAAACCCAAGTCACCTGTTCTACCTAAAATACACCAATGCAAATTAGTTTCTTAGCACATAAACCTAAGCCATCAATCAGAAAAATCAACATAATAGAATATGATCAAACATGAAAATAACCTCTCAAAAGCTTATCCACAGAAACTCAACTACTTCAGGAGTTCCCGTCGTGGCTCCAGCTATAATGAACCTAACTAGTATTGATGAGGATGAGGGTTTGATCCCTTGCCTTGTTCAGTGGGTTAAGGACCTGGCGTTGCTGTTAAGTTGCAGTGTAGGTAGGCTACAGACACGCTCAAATCTGGTTGTGCTATGGCTGTGGTATAGGCCGGTGGCTATAGCTCCAATTTGATTCCTAGCCTGGGAACTTCCATATGCCATGGGTGCAGTCAGGAAAAAAGACAGAAAAACAAACAAAAACAGCAAAATTAAGTTACCAAAAAAGATGTGCAGCTTTTATGTTAAGTAGAATTTTGATTCCAATCAGGTTCACCAAGAGCTTACATGTTTACCTAGTTTTTCTTCTCATCTTGGAAAACAAGCCAATCACTTCCTGACTGAATTACACATCTCGTCCACATTAACTGAGGAAACCCTGTTTCGATATCACTCAGAAGTCAAGTACCCAACAGCATACAGTCCCTCAAAAAGTGCTCTGAGCCATTTAATTCAAACTCACCCAGAATCTGTGGTAAGTATCCACCCCAAGTCTGTCTAAAAATCTCTGGGGGAGATCCCACTGCAGTGCAGTAGGTTAACAATTCAACTGCAGTGGCTCAGGTTGCTCAGAGCTGTGGGTTCAAGTGCCAGCCCCATGCAGTGGGTTAAAGGATCCAGTGCTCAATGCTCCTGCAGCTGTGCCAAAGGTCGCAGCTGTGGGAGTCATTCCCCAAACAACTTCCATGTGCTCTGAGTTCAGGCATAAAATTAAAAACAAAACAAAACAGAGTTCCTTTCGTGGCTCAGTGGTTAATGAATCTGACTAAGAACCATGAGGCTGCGGGTTCGATCCCTGGCCTCGCTCAGTGGGTTAAGGATCCGGTGTTGCCATGAGCTGTGATGTAGGTTGCAGACGCGGCTCGGATTCTGCATCGCTGTGGCTGTGGTGTCAGCCGGCTGTTACAACTCCTATTAGGCCCCTAGCCTGGGAACCTCCACATGCCACGGGTGTGGCCCTAAAATGACAAAAGACAAAAAAAAAAAAAAAGGACCTCTGACGGAGTTCCCTTCATGGTTCAGCAGTTCACGCAACCAACTAGGATCCATGAGGATGTGGGTTCGATCCCTGGCCTCACTTAGTGAGTTAAGTATCCAGCGATGCCATGAGCTGTGGTGTAGGTCCCACACACAACTTGGATCCCAAGTTACTATGGCTGTCGCATAGGTCAGCAGCTTCCGTTCAGATTCGAACCCTAGCCTCGGAACTTCCATTTGCCCCCAGGTGCAACCCTAAAAAGCACATGCACACACACACACACAAAAAGACCTCTGGGAATACCCCCAGTAAAGCTCTTCTGACTTTAAAAAATAATCCTCTATCAAAAACGGTTAAAAAAGAAATTCAGAGAAACAAAGTATTCTGAATTTGGCTTCCTTTTAACATCATAAAAGCAACTCAGAAAACTTTTAGTTTCATATACTGATTAAGGGGAAAAAATGAAAAAGTAAATAAATTACCTGGTCCAGTTTGCGTTTCAATGTGGATATTTCCTTGGGGTTAGAAAAGGTAATATCCAATCCAGGTGAGATAGCATAGATGAACTCTATCTCATATTCTCGTGCAGCGGAGATGAGAGTCATAAGTTGCTCTAAAGAACAAAGTTCATGATTTTAGAAAGTACAGAAAACTAGAAGAACCTTCACTTTTCAACTAAAGGTTATTTTCTCCAATTTTCAGTGAGTCAAGAAAAAAAAAGGCCCTTAAATTTTACAAAATCGGAGTTCCTATTGGGGCTCAGCAGTAACGAACCCAACTGGTATCCGTAAGGATGCTGGTTCGATCCCCGGCCTCGCTCTGTAGGTTAAGGATCCAGCACTGCTGTGAGCTGTAGTGCAGTTCTCAGATACAGCTCAGATCCTGTGTTGCTGTGGCTGTAGTGTAGGTCAGCAGCTGCAGCTCTGATTTGACCCCTAGCCTATGAACTTCCATGTGCCCTATATACCATGGGTGTGGCCTAAAAAAATTTTTTTACAAAACCTTCATGTCCAACGTGACAACAGGCCATACAAAATGGCACAAACCTGATATTATTTAATGTCACCCTGAACCTGATAAGAGAATTCTCTTCGGGGAGTTCCCATTGTGATGCAGCAGAAACAAATCCGACTAGTAACCAGGAGGGTTCGAGTTCAATCTCTGGCCTCACTCAGTGGGTTAAGGATCCAGCACGGTCAAATGAGCTGTGTGGTACTGGCCGAAGAGGTGGCTCAGATCCCATGTTGCTGTGTGGCTGTGGTTTAGGCTGGCAGCTGCAGCTCTGATCTGACCCCTAGTCTGGGAACTTCTACATGTCTCAGGTTTGGCCCTAAAAGCAAAAAAATAAAAAATAAAATAAAAATAAAATTCTCTTGGAGAGTTCCTGCTGTGGTGCAACAAGTTAAGGGTCAGTGTCTTTGTAGGAGCTCACTTCAATCCCTGGCTCAGTGGGTTAAAGATCGGCTTTGAGGAGTTCCCGTCGTGGCAGAGCAGTTAACGAATCCGACTAGGAACCATAAGGTTGCGGATTTGATCCCTGGCCTTGCTGAGTGGGTTAAGGATCCGGTGTTACCATGAGCTGTGGTGTAGCTTGCAGACGCGGCTTGGATCCCATGTTGCTGTGGCTGTGGCGTAGGCCGGCGGTTACAGCTCTGATTCGACCTCTAGCCTGGGAACCTCCATATGTCACAGGTGCGGGCCCTGAAAAGCAAAAAAAAAAAAAAAAGATCCTGCATTGCCACAGCCGTGGTATTGGTCACAGCAGGGGCCTGGATTCAATCCCTAGCCCAGGAATTTCGATATGCCATGGGTGTGGAAGAAAAGAAAAAGAAAAAAAAAAGAATTCTTTCATTCCCTTTTCTCAAACACATTAAGCACTATCAATTCTCTTCTTACTAAATATAAACCATTTTTATTTCCTATAGTATTTAACAGGTATGGTTTTTGTATTTGCGGTCTCTGAACTGAAATGCTACATAAATAGATCTACATGTAATCTGGAAGAAAAGAAAAATGAGTTCTTGAGTTCCCATCCTGGTGCAGCAGAAATGAATCAGACTAGTATCCACAAGGGTTCGATCCACAGCCTAGCTCAGTGGGTCAGGGATCCGGCATTGCCCTGAGTGTAGGTCGCACATGCAGTTCAGATCTGGTGTGGCTGTGGCACAGGCCAGCAGCTACAGCTTCAATTCAGCCCCTAGCCTGGAAACTTCCATATGCCACATCTGTGGCCATAAAATAACGAACTAAATAAATAAATAAAATGTGATAATCTTCATACATAAAATGAAATACTATTCCATACCACAGGGTATCTTTAAATAACTTTTAGTGGTATCTCAAGATAGGCATTTGACTATACTTTGATCACATTAAATTTCCATTAAAAGTACTACCAGAAAATAAGTTCAAGACAAATTTAAATTATTTAGAGTAGTAAACAACAAACACTAGATGGAGCTAGGATAAGTTTTATTGCTTCCTCATAATTGAAGAAAAATTTCTGGGAGTTCCCGTTGTGGCTCAGTGGTAATGAAACCAAATAGTATCCATCAGAACACGTGTTGACCCCTTGCTCAGTGGGTTAAGGATGTAGCATTGCTGTGAGCTGTGGTGCAGCAATTCCACACTGCTGTGGCTCTGCCGTAGGCTGCTGGCTGAGATCAACCACTAGCCCGGGAACTTCCATATGCCGCAGGTGCGACCCTAAAAAGACAGAAAAAAAAAAAAAAAGAAACAAACAAAACTTTCTGCCTTCGGTGCCCAATTGGGCTCTGAAACCAAATTAACTTGTTAGCTACCATTAAATTCCAGGTTTGAAAATGGTCCCCCATTCATTCAAGTCCCCAAAGAAAAGCACTATTTGTCTAATTTACTTCTTTATGAATTTTACGTAACTAACATAAGAACACATGTAGGAAGGATAGTTCAGGATGGCTTTTCCACTTCAGTACAGGGCAGGACTATGGTGAGGCCCTTCTTTATTTTAAATCAATAAAACAGCAGTCAAGACAAACAAAGCCATACTTAAGCCAGAAGCAAAGGATCAATAATACTAATCCTGTCTTTACTTAAAATTTTGGTATTTTGTTAACGGAATTTTTTTTTTTTTTTGCATTGGTTCTGTTTTGTTTTGTTTTTTGCTTTTTAGGGCCACACCCGAGGCATAAGGAGGTTCCCAGGCTAATCGGGGTCCAGTCGGAGCTACAGCTGCCAACCTACACCAGAACAACAGCAACGTGGGATCACAGCTATGTCCGCCACCTACAACACAGTTCATGGCAACACCGGATCCCTAGCCCACTGAGCGAGGCCAGAGATTGAACCTGAAACCTCATGGTTACTAGTCAGATTCATTTCCATTATGCCATAATGGGAACTCCCTGCATTAGTTTTGGTTTAAAAAAATGCATAATAAAGTATTATTTATCGTGATTACTGATTTTTGAGTCCAAATCTGCACCTCACTTGCCTTGCCCTAGGCCTAGCCCTGCTTCAGCAACTCTTTGTCCAATGGCCCACTGACAGAAATTAAAAAGTACAATTTATGACTACAGAACAGGTGGAGTCAGACTGGCATACTCATGAATCACACTATGGCTGCCACTGCTAACACTACTCTCAACTGGCACTAATACAGAGTTACCAGATAAAAGGAAGCTACCTACAAAGTCAAAGGCTTAATTCTTGTACAACTACATTTCAAACAGATTTTTTTTCACATACTCTATATTTATGGATTAAAAAAAAAAAGATTACCAGCTTCTTCCACTGAATACATCTCACGCCAAAACATCCTATGTTTGTAGTCGTCTTTTGGAGCATACAAATATGTATTTAATTCCCACTTCTGAAGCCTTAAGAGAAAAGAAGATTACATATGTATGTACAGGCAACATGTGCAAGCTGTATGTTTTTTTCCTTTTCTTGGAGCAGCTCCATCTCTTAAAAAGCTAATATTCCGGAGCTGTAGCTTTTACCCTTTTTATAATTCAGTGGAGTTGTAAAAAATTACATATTATAAGGAATGTCAACATATTACACAGTCTTAAATGAAAACACAACAGCTCTGTGTGAGGCAAATGAAGCTCAAAACCTATTCAGCTTTCCAGGAAAGTCTGAGAACCACTGGCCTAGGTGAAGCAGAGGAAAAAAACCAAGGTAAAATAACTTCTGCAACTGAGAAATCATCAAACTGCACCTGACTTATTGAGTGTTAGTGTTTCTTCAAACAAAAAGAAATGTTAATGGTTTAAGATTCTCCTTCACATAATAAAAAATTACCTTCTGAAGAGTTCTTTTCTCTGTTCCATAACCCATGGTCTTCCATAAAATCCTGGATTCAAAGTAAGAATGAAATTTTAAGAACATGATATACCGTCTATGAGAAAAACAGGTTATAAAACATACAATACCATTTTGTAAAAAACATGTGTAATATACAAAAATCTGAAGGATGTTTAGTAAGATATTGAAGTATTTTGGGGTGATATATAAAGTAATTTTAATTCCCCTTTTGCTTAGGCAAATTTTCTGATTTTTCTACCAGGAATACTTACTACTTATGTGATAAAGTTATCTAAAAACAGCTAAACATCTCTTTTCACAGCCCCAAAAAAGACTAAACATAGAAGCTGTCCTTTTGCTCAGCGGGTTAAGGATCCAGCAGTCACTGCAACAGCTTGGGTTGCTGCTGTGGGGAGGGTTTGATCCCTGGTAGAGGAACTTCCACGGGCCACAGGCACAATCAAAAAAAAAAAAAGACCAGGGAGTTCCCTTCATGGCTCAGTGGTTAATGAATCCGACTAAGAACCATGAGGTTGCAGATTTGATCCCTGGCCTTGCTCAGTGGGTTAAGGATCCAGCGTTGTCATGAGCTGTGGTGTAGGTTGCAGACACGGCTCGGATCCCGCGTTGCTGTGGCTGTGGCGAAGGCCGGCAGCTACAGCTCCTGTTAGACCCCTAGCCTGGGAACCTCCATATGCCGCGGGTGCGGCTCTAGATAAAGGCAAAAAGACAAAAAAAAAGAAAAAGACCAAATACATTCTCAGTCTTACAGTCTGGAGGGAAAGGGGAGGCAAAGTATTCCAAAACTGCTAGTAACAATTACTATCTGAGAAGGGAGGGAAGTTAAATTACTTTTAGAGGGGGAAGGGGAGAGAAACAAGGAAGGAATAAAAATCAGGAACAAAATCAGAATCAGACTGACAATTTTATGATCACTCTTTTTTAAGTTACTGATGTAATAAAAAGGACCCCAAAAATGCCTTAAACTAAACCCACAACAAATTCAACACTGGAGTAGTTCCTGTCGTGGCACAGAGGAAACGAATCCAACTAGGAACCATGAGGTTGAGGGTTTGATCCCTGGCCTCGTTTAGTGGGTTAACTATCCGGGGTTGCCGTGAGCTATGGTATAGGTCACAGATGTGGCTCGAATCTGGCGTTGTTGTGGCTGTGGTGTAGGTCTCTGATTAGACCCCTAGCCTGGGAACCTCCATATGCCGCGAGTGTGGCCCTAAAAAGCAAAAAAAAAAAAAAAAAGAAAGAGAAAGAAAAAAAAAATTGGGGAGTTCCCGTCGTGGCTCAGTGGTTAACGAATCCAACTAGGAACCATGAGGTTGTGGGTTCAATCCCTGGCATCGCTAAGTAGGTTAAGGATCCAGCATTGCTGAGACCTGTGGTGTAGGTTGCAGATGCAGCTCGGATCCCGCGTTGCTATGGCTGTGGTGTAGGCCAGCAGTTGTAGCTCCGATTCTACTCCTAGCCTGGGAACCTCCACATGCTGTGGGTGCGGCCCTAAAATGACAAAAGACAAAAAAAAAAAAAAAAAAAAAAAAAAAAAAAAAAAAAAAAAAAAAAAAAAAAAAAAAAAAAAAAAAAAAAAAAAAAAAAAAAAAAAAAAAAAAAAAAAAAAAAAAAAAAAAAAAAGGAACTGGCTCAAACAGGAAACTCTCAAGCAATCTCAATTCCAGAGCAAATATCTGAAAAACTGAAAATTCAACGTGACCAGCCCCAGAGTGCCCTAGATGGGGACAAAGCACTAGTAACGCTCATTGCAGGAAACAAACCTGCAGACTGAAGTCTTAAGCTGTCAAAGCACAAAACTGGTATAAGCACAAAACTGGTATTTGGAGCTGCCTCATGTCCTAATCACATCTTTGCCTAACCTTTATTTTCCACGTCAGCCTAAACATGTCCAAGAAATAAGGACAACCTCTCAGGAGTACCATGAAGATGGTTAAGTTGAGTTTTGAACACAAGATACTCCTTACACACACAAAGAGATTAACTTAAAACCAACATTTCTGAAAGGTAACACTGCACTCTGGACAGAATGGTTACTCTGCAACAAGAAGTCAATGACAGACCAAAGAAAACTTCACTACATACTAAGGTATGAAACTGTAACACTTTCAATCTTGACAATTCAATGTTACTCTTACAGGTAATTTAAAATACTAGGTAAAATTTACAAGTCTTTATAGTTTTCCTACAACACTTAGCATTAATATTCTTCTCTTAAAGAGGTAGACGTTAAACATTCCTTTAGAGTTGTTCAACATTTTATTTTTTGTACATTTTTTATTACTACTAAACTACAGTTGATTTACAAAGTTTCTACATTAAAAATTTTTTTTCAAAGAGTTCCCTTTGGTGGCCCAGAGGTTAACGAATCTGACTAGGAACCATGAGGTTGCAGGTTCGCTCCATGGCCTTGCTCAGTGGGTTAAGGATCTGGCGTTGCCGTGAGCTGTGGTGTAGGTTGCAGACGCGGCTCAGATCCCGCGTTGCTGTGGCTGCGTTGTAGGCCGGCGGCTACAGCTCCTGTTAGACCCCTAGCCTGGGAACCTCCATATGCCACGAGTGCAGCCCTAGAAAAAGGCAAAAAGACAAAAAAAAAAGAAAAATTTTTTTTCAACTGTCTAATATTTTAATCTTCAGAAAACCTAACTTTGCTCTTTTAGAGTCAGGTTCGTGGTTTAGTCAACTGGCACCACAAACAGGAAGCAGTGCTATTACACGAGTTGAAATCATGTTTTCATAAATACTTACTCTAGTCAAATACATAAGTAGTTTTCCATTGTTTTCCCCAAAACTTTGCCAGACAGTTAACTTTGCTAAACTGTTTCACTCCTTAACATAGCTGCAAATTACTCTGCTCTCTCATATAATTAAGCTTTATCTAAAATACCATAACCACCACTCATCTTTCAAACTCATCTTTCACCACTCTGTATATGCAGAAGGTCTCAGAGGACAAACCTTCTTTCCATTTCCTCACCTTTTTTTATAAAGACCATTTTTTTTAACAGTGCTATTCTTATGCGCACCATTACATACAGTAGAAAACTAATAAAGTATACAGCTAGGAAACACTGGGTCAGACAAAATAGTTCAGAAAGTTCAAATACATGTTGTATTTCAGAAAAAAAAAATAAAGAATGAAACTGACTGATGCTTCCATAGAACGCACAGTAGAATATTTGTCCATTACATTGCAAATTGTGATGCAATTTTCTGCTCATTATCCCCAACCCCCCCCCCGAAAAGTCCATCATTCCTTTTAAAGAAAGGGAAATGGAAAAGAAGGTGAGAAGGGCCATTTTAAACCTCTGCTGCACTTTCTAAACCAAAATTCCGTATCTCAGATACTATTAAAATCAAAGCTTCATCTTTCAGAGGCAAGGCACAGCAGATGGCAAAGGGCAATTTTTTAAGCTGCAAATGAATATCCAGAGCGTGAGGGGTGGAGACTGGCCAGAAAAAGGAAATCTGTAAAACTAAATAAGCCGACGGTGCTTCTCCTCACTCCTGTATGGGCAGTCACACCTGTATGGGCAGTCTTTTTCCCAAAGGGTGGGGACAGCAGCACTATACACGTCTTTCCATGTGAACCCAAACCATCCTATGGAATAAGACCCCAAGATACAAAGACGTATAACACAGAGCCTAAGACTAGGCTCCTTAGACCGCCTCCATTGGAGCACGCCTGGCTTCAAGCCCAAAGCGGGTGGAGTCAGAATTGTTAATAGCCAGAAAAGAATTCGACGCCGCCTGAGAACCCGAGAAGACCTGCTCGTCGTCTCGCCTCCCCCCTCGTTTCAGCAGAGTCACATTTCAGATCCAAGGGAATAACCTCCTTTTAGAGCCCCCTCTAAAGCACTGCCGCTACCTGACTCACGAGAAAAGAACGTGTTAGAACTAGGGGGTAGCGGGAGGTAAGGGCGCTCCTGTCCAGCCCGCGCCACAGCGCTCACCTTCTACCACGCCACACAGGAACCTCCGAGCCCCGCCTGCCGCCCCAGCCACCGCTGCTCCCCCGGCCCCGGCTGGGTTGTCTTCTCCGGGGGCTGGAGCTGCTGGCGGCTCCAACGATGACCCCGCGGGGGCGGCAGTGTTGGAGCTGAGCTCGCTCTCCCGTTCCTCCAGCGCCGCCTGGCTCTCCTTCTGTACCATCCTTCTGCCCCCGGCCGCCGCCACCTCTGCAGGTCCTCCTCGGCCTCCGTCCGTTGGGCCGCCGGCCCGGAACCCCACAGAGGGCCTCGGCTCCAAGCCGCGCCCCTCCGGTTCCTTCCCCTCCCCCCTCCGCCCTTCCCCCTCCCTCTCCGCAGGGACCCGAATGCCCGGATGAGAAGGGCGGTGGCACCAGCGCGAGCCCTTTGTCAAGCCTCTGCCTCAGCCTAAACTGGCGAGCCGAAAGCCTAAGCGGAGAGCGAGGCCGCGACCTCTCGTTCCCTGGAAGCAGATGGCCAAGGCCCTTTTTTCCGTTCTCAGTTGGCTTCTGTTGCCCTTCGGATAATCCTAGCTCTTTCGCTGCCTCCTCCCGAAGCCCCTGTGTCTCCTCTGCCGCCGCCTCTACCACCCGCTTCCTGTTTATCCGCACTGCGCCTGCGCTGGAGACCGGCTCAGACCGGTCCCTTCAGCCCTGATCCCCCTCCTTCTTTTGGGCCAGCCTATTGAGCTCCATCCGGTAGGGGGAAGCAGAACAGAAAAGACACCAAAAGCAGAAGGTACTGAAGATAGTGGAATGTACCATTTATTCTAGTCACCCTCCAGAACAGGCCAGGCGCCCTGGAACGGACCATTACCCAATCCGAAGAAGGGGAGTATGGGAGGAGGCTGCACCCGGTTGGGGCAATAAGGCTGGGGCGGGGCCGGGCGGGGCCGGGCAGGGGGTGGGGGTGGGGGAGGGTGAAAAAAAAAAGGTGTTTACTCTCTCAATGCGCAGGCGCGGAAACGAAGCCTCTGGTTCTTAAAGAGACAGAAAGAAACTGACCTATTTTCTATTGATATTCTTCTAATAGGTTGGCTTATTACATCAACCTGACTCAGGCTCGGTTTTGTGAAGACAACACTCCAAAAAGCTTAGCTCACCCCTCTGCCTTGAAACATTTCCCCCTTCAGCTTGGCACTAACTCCTTTTAAAAAAAACAATCATTCATTCCTTCATTCGGCAGACACCAATTGCCTCATGCTGGCCTCTTGGGCTCTTATGAGCTCACAGTTTGGTAGTGCAGGCGAACGAGTACACACCCTGTCACCACACGTTGTACCCAAGTGATGTGGAAATTCAGAGGAGAGACCGATTTCATCTTCCTTTTGGGGAGAGGCAACGGCCATGGCTTCACTTTTGAGCTGGGTCACAAAGGATATATAGGAGTTTGCCAGAATGAGTAGGGGAGAAGAGAAGAGAAAAGGGCACTCTAGACAAATAGAAGAGAGTACAAGTGTAAGGAGGGGGCAAAAGGCCTGGCCCTTTGGGGAATGGGGAGTGTGGAGTGTGTGTAAGGGAGAAGTGAGAGCCCTTGGGCCTCAGCATAAACATCATTTCCTTGGGGAAGCCTTCCCTGAGCCCTCAGTGGACTTGGGTCCCCTTGCTGTATGTTCTCAGGGCTCCCTTTGGTCCCGTCATAATGCACTTGATTTGAGAGAGCTGCAGCAACATGCGAGGTATAAATGTGAAACAAGCATCTCAGTCTCATTCTGATTATTAAGACTTGGTATTGTTCATCTTACACTTTGATCTCATACTAGACTCTTCCAGTGGTAGCCCAACTTGTAGCTCCACAGAGTCTTATAGTCCCTCTTCTTTTTACTCCTAGAGTGTTGAGATGGAGGTTAGGAGCAAGCATTTTCTTAGGGGACCTCCTGTGATGACACCTTGGGGCCATAGTAACTCTACTGGATATAATGGTCCTTTGGGAGATCTGGAAGTTGTCGTTCTAGCTGACCCCAACCCTCTTTGCTTCACACCTCACACTATGGCAACTGCTAGCAAGTCGTCATCCACAATTTCATCTACTCTCCATAGTCCACATTCTAGGGTCTAGGACCTGGGCATACCTTCTCAAACTTCAAGGGCAGTTCTTGCCACACACTTTCTCTCTGTACCACATGCCTACCCTCCAGCACCTACAATAGGAACCAGAGCTTAGTACGCCTATGATAAATATTTGTGGGATGAATGAGATAGGGTTCTGCTCTCTCTTACATTCTGGTTGGGGAAACAGACAATAACAAATTCAGTACGTACACAGGAATTCAGTTTGTGTTAAGTGCTGTGAAGGGAGGAAATCTGGTAAAGAGTAATCACAGCAAGGAGGGTCTACTTCAGTTAGAAGAGTAAGTATAAGTAGTAACCAGGTAAGCAGTGATAGTGGCTTGGACTAGGGAACAGCAATGGAGAGAGGTGCTGCACATTTGGTGGTAGAATTGATGACCGATTAAAGGTGAGTAGAGGGAGAGTGAGAGGAAAAAAGGAAGACTCCTAAATTCTGACCTGAGCAACTAGGTAGATGGTGTAATTTACTGAGATGGGGAAAAGCAGGAAGGCATGAATCAAAGCTCCATTTTGAACATGTTGTGCATGACCATTACAGATCCACATGAATATGTCAAACAGGTAACTGGATGTACGGGTCTAGGAGCTCAGAGAAGAACTCTGGGAATATAAACTTAGGATTCCCCTGCCATAAAGAGGGTGATTAAAGCCCTGGGGTTGGATGTGATTTAGAGAAGAGGCCTTGGCCTGAGCTGTGAGGCACAGTGTTTAATATTCCAGTTGAGGAGTTCACATCATGACTCAGTGGTTAACGAATCCGACTAGGAACCATGAGTTTGTGGGTCTGATCCCTGGCCTTCCTCAGTGGGTTAAGGATCTGGAGTTGCCACGAGCTGTGGTGTAGGTTGCAGATGCAGTTCGGATCCTGTGTTGCTGTGGCTGTGGTGTAGGCCAATGCGTACAGCTCTGATTTGACCCACTAGTTTGGGAACCTACATATGCCAAGGTGTGGCCCTAAAAGGAAAAAAATAATAATAATAATACAAATGAACTAATTTATAAAACAGAAACAGAAGTACAGACTTCAAAAACAAACTTATAGTTACTAGAGGAGAAAGGTGGGAGGGAGAGGGCTGGATTGGGAGTTTGGGACTGGCGTATGCACACTATTGTATATGGCTGGATGGTCAACAGAGACCAGTTATATGCAGCACAGGGCACTCTACATTCAATATTCTGTGATAATCTATATGGGAAAGGCATCTGAAAAAGAAAGGGTACACGTGTATGTATAATTGAATCACTTTGCTATACAGCAGAAATTAAACATTGTTAATCAACTATACACCAATAAAATTTTTTAATGATTTTTTAAAAATGTATAGGACAACAACGAGTTCCTGTTGCAGCTCAGCAGGTTAAGAATTCGACTAGTATCTGTCAGGATGTGGGTTCAATTCCTGGCCCTGCTCAGCAGGTTAAGGATCTGGCATTGCCCTGAGCTATGGTGTAGGTTGCAGACATAGCTTGGATCCTGTGCTGCAGTGGCTGTGGTATAAGCACAATCAAAGCTGCAGCTCTGATTGGACCCCCTAGCCTGTAGCCCTTAACCAAAACAATGTAGGGCAACATGAGAACCCGTCACAGTGTTACCTTGTCTGGATTATGCATGACATGCACGGCATCCGTCTTTTTTTCTCTCTTTCTTCCCTCCCCTCTTTCTCCCCTCCCTTCCTTCCTTCCTTCCCTCCCTCCCTCCCTCCCTCCCTTCCTCCTTTCTTTCTTTCTTTCTTTCTTTCCTTCCTTCTTTCTTTCTCTTTCTTTCTTTCTTTCCTGCGGCATATGGAGGTTCCCCGGGGTAGGGGTTGAATCAGACCTGCAGCAGCCGGCTTACGCCACAGCCACAGCAACACTAGATCCAGTCCTCATCTGTGACCTACAATGCAGCTCACGGCAATGCCAGATCCTCACCCCACCGACTAAGGCTGGGGATCGAACACTCATCCTCATGGATACTAGTCAGGTTCTTAACCTGCTGAGCCACAGTGGGAACCCCAGCATCCACCTTTCTTTCTTTGCTTTTTCTTATCTTTTCTTTTCTTTTCTTTTTTCTTCTTTTTTAGGGCCACACCTGCGGCGTATGGAAGTTCCCAAGCTAGGGGTCGAAGTGGAGCTGTAGCCAGCATCCATCTTTTTTTTTTTTTTTCCTTTTGTCATTTTAGGGCTGCACCCATGGCATGTGGAGGTTCCCAGGCTAGGGGTCTAATCAGAGCTGTAGCAGCTGGCCTACGCCACAGCCACAGCAACTCAGAATCCGAGCCACATCTGCGACCTACACCACAGCTCACAGCAATGCTGGATTGTTAACCCACTGAGCAAGGCCAGGGATTGAACCTGCATCCTCATGGATGCTAGTCGGATTCGTTAACCACGGCACCACGACGGGAACTCCAGCATCCATCTTTCACACACAAATCTTTACTGTGCTCCAAGGCCACCCTGGACAGAGACTTGGGGAACTGAGTCTAGTCTCAGTTCTCCTATAAACTCACTGAGTGACCTTGAGCAAGTCCTCTCCCCTCTTAGGGCCTGTTTTCCTCTTCTGGAAGGTTGAGAGGTAGACTAGATTACAGGTTCTTAACCTAGGGCCTATGGATGGGCTTCAGGGACATAAAAGTAAATGGAAAAGTGCATTTTTTTTTCTTCTGTACAGTGGGCCCATAACTTTGATTAGATCCTTGAGAGGGGCTGTAACTCAGAGAAACCCAAGGCCCTAAGGAGTAGATAGTTGTGTGATTATGTGAGCAGTCAACCCAGATGCAGTGATAGACTCTGGAAGTAAGTTTTTGTTTCTTGGACACCATACCCTGTTCTTGACCTTGTCAGTGTGTACAGTGTTGGAAGAGAAGGCGAGATATTGTTTCTATGGCTGAAGCTTAGTCACCACATAATGGTGCGCTAGAAAAAGGATGGGAGGAACTTACCATTGGTGGCCCCCCTCCAGCAGCAGAACAAAAAAAGGCTCCCACCCCATACAGGAAGTCTCTATTATCCTTTGTGTCACCTGCTCCATGGTGACCTGCCCTGGGTCCACTCCATCTGCTCCGCCCATCATTCCTGGCTGGAGTATGAACACAAATGTATGTCCGTACTGGAGACAAGGTTGGAATATTTATACAAAGGAACTTTTATTAGAAACTAAAGAGGAGTTCCCATCATGGCTCAGTGGTTAATGAATCCAACTAGGAACCATGAGGTTGCGGGTTCGATCCCTGGTCTTGCTCAGTGGGTTAACGATCTGGTGTTGCCGTGAGCTGTGGTGTAGGTTGCAGACGCGGCTCGGATCCTGCGTTGCTGTGGCTGTGGCATAGGCTGGCGGCTACAGCTCCGATTAGACCCCTAGCCTGGGAATCTCCATATGCCACGGGTACGGCCCTAGAAAAAGCAAAAAGACAAAAAAAAAAAAAAAAGAATCTAAAGAAAGCACTTTGGAATTAACTGTATATTAGAAATTCTTGATTTGACTTGTAAGAATGTCTAAACAAAGACAGGTGTCTTGGCATACTCTTCAAGACATCAAAATCCCATCTCTTCCTTGTCTCCTCTAAGGATGTCGGAGGGAGATTCAGGGGCCTCTTTGAAGTCCAGGAGGTTTCCAACCTTTCCAGAACCTCTGTCTTGGTCTCCTGCCAATGGCTGGCTATATTTATGGTAAAGGAAGCATTTTCTTTGGGATCTAAAAGGCTGCAGGTGTTTGAATTAGGAGTCATGAGTTATGTCTGGGGTAGGAGGGACAAAAAGGCAGAGACAGCAGCCTGTGCATAGCCATCATGTTTTATTGGATCTGGTGTGTTTCTTAATTACAAAATATACAGAGGAACCAAAAATGCAAAGCAGTCAATAGTGTTCTGATGGGAAAGGGGACTCTCTGGGGGCGCCCCCCCACCTCAGATCACAGCTGACTGGGAGAGTGAGTTAAATGGGACAAGCAGATATATTAAGGGATGGGAGCATGGCAGGGGTGCTGACAGTGAGGTGGGACCCAGGTCCTATGGTCCCTGCCTTCAAAGGTGTGCTCAAGGGTGACTCTGAGTAGATTGAATAGAGCAAGAGGAGACTAGGTGGGGAATGAGGAGGCTATGTGGGGGGCAGGAATAGAGCCTGGGTAGATCAAAGATTCTAATAAATGCCCCCACACCAGGTTCAAATGCTACGCCTGCCTTCTTCCTTCCTTTCTCTTCTTAGGCATCCATTGGGTGGTCCCTGACTTACTCCATTCCTCCAAGTCTAGAGGAAATAAATGGCTATTGAAAACTTAAGTTGTAGCCATCAGAGAGGCTGAGACTCCGGCAAGTATCAGCCAGGACAGCTCCCACCCCCTCTTCCCCATGCTGTTGCCACCACCCCAGCATACCAACAGGAAGGAAGGAGAGGAAGGAATTCCAGGGAGGAGCCAAACGCCAGCATCCCAGACTCTCCTGGGATACTGAGGAGTGTAGGGATGTTTTCTGAGGGTATTTCCAAGGAAACAAGGCCTTCTGAAGAGTCCCCAAACTCACATTCTAATGGCTTGGTAGCAGACCCGAAGAGCTCAACGTTACAGGCTGGCACGACCTCACTGACCATCCCTGGGCCTTTTCACTCTCTACCCCAGCCACCTACTAGGACCCAGCCACTGGCTCGGGCCCAAGTGTACTCCCTCCACATTCCTGTCCCCCTCCTACAGGGCTCTCAAAGGCCCCGGTTGAAAGCCCAGTCAGCGCCGAAGACAGAATAGCCGTTCCGATAAGGGAGTCTTAGGGGAAAGGTTCATGAGCTCAGGGATGGGGAAGCACCATAGCAGCAGACGTTCTGTCTAGTGTTGTGGTTTCTCCAGCAGGGAGAGGAGGGGGAGGACCACTCGATTCCTACAGCAGGCGCACCCTCATCACTGAGTTTCAGGCAGGAAGGGGGAGCTGCTGGGAGTTAGAAACACCCCGCCGATACACTCTGCCCACTCCCGGGCCCCCTCAGCTCCAGCAACCTGGACCACTGAATCCCCAGGCTCTTGGATTCCTACAGCCCCCAGGGTGGGGCTAGGACGAGGACAGACCTGGGAAGAGAAGGGTGAGATCCACCTGGATGAGGGCTAGATCGCCGTCCCCCCAGGACAATTGACCCCCTCTCCTGGGGAGCTAGATGACATTGTCAAAGAGCTGCATGGACCTCATGATGTTCTCGTCCTGTAGCCACAGTGGATGAGAGGCAGATTGGAGAGACAGAAAAAAAATTATCAGAGACAAGGAAAAGGACACTGAGTCAGAAAAGGGGACGTTTGGAGACAGAAAGAGGCAGTGAGGAAGGACATACCCAGAGAGTGAGAAAGGGACAGGCCCCCCCAAGTTACAAAGAAATAGGATTCATACGTGGGGGTTGAGTTTGGGAGATGGAACTCCGCCCAAAGGAGCTTTCTCCTCTGTCACTAAATCAGGCCCTAAATCCAGACCAGGGAAATGTGGAGGGCAGGGTTCTATACCTTTTGACAAGACTCAATGAATTCCTCAATAGTCACCACGCCATCCTTGTTCCTGTCCATCTTCTGCAAAAAGGCAGTCAGTAGGGAAAACAGGAGGGATGGCAGGAGAGAGGCAAGCAGAATTCGGGTAAGTTCTCTGCTGGGACTTCCTTCCCTCCCTCCAAAACGCTGGGCCACCCAGTCCCAGGCACCTGAAAGAAGCTCTCCACGTGTTCCCTCGGGGCCTCCTCCCGGAGTGCAGGATACGTATATTTGCCCATCATGTCATAGATGGACTTCATGATGTCGAGCATTTCCTGTTGAGCCAAGAGAGAAGAGAGTCCCTCCTCACGGCCTCTGAGCTCCAAATGAGAAGGCCTAGGCCCTTGGGAAGACCTCACCCCTTGCTCAGGATGCTTATGTGGGTCACATTCTCCTCTTACGGGCCCTTTGCAACTCCCCCCACACATATAGGGTGGCTCTTCAGTGGCTCCGCACCTCCTTGGTGATGCAGCCGTCCTTGTTGAGGTCGTACAAGTTGAAGGCCCAGTTCAGCCTATCATCTGTGGTTCCCCGAAGAATCACCGACAAACCAGCCACAAAGTCCTAGGAAGAAGGCAGGGGAAAAATGAGTCTTCCAGTACCTTCGCCCAGCCCTCTCTCTGGGTCTGGCCTGGACCTGAAGCCTCAGGAAACAGGCCTTCCTGGCCCACCTTGTCCAGCTCACCTCAAAACTGACGGAGCCATCATGGTTGGTGTCAAAGGCATTGAAGAGAAAAGTGGCATATGTGCTGGAGTCTGTGGGATAAGCGTGGCTGAGTAAGCTGGGCTTCCAAACAGAAGAGGACTTCCTACCTCCCTGCCTCTCTGGGGCTCTCCAAACCCCATTCACTTAGCATTTCTAGCCCCTCCAGAACCCTCTCCCCCACTCAGACTAGAGAAGGACAACTGACTTCTCTTGGGACTCGTCCCCTCACCTCCTTGAGGAAAGAACTGGGAGTAAATCTGCTTGAAGTTCTCCTCATTGACAATTCCGCTGGGACACTCCTGGATGTGAGGCGGGGAAGGAAACCAACTGAAGGAAGAGACAAAACCCCTTTCCACTCACCGCCCCTCACCCTACCCTCTGTGTCCAGAGACGCCCAGAGAGAGGGGCTCTTGTCTCCAGGAGACTCACATGTAGCTCCTCTACTAGAGGTAAGAGTCTCCCCAGCACACAAAATAAAAACACAGACTTGACAGGCTAGTCTACAGGCTCCACCCCTTCTCACAGACCGGCGCGGAAACCCCATCCATCCCGGCCAGAACGCCATCCGGTCTGTGGGGGAAGGGGAGCTATCCCTTCTCCTCCTCTTCTTTTCACTCCCCAAAGAGTCCAGGCCAGCCTTTCAGAAAAGTCCTGGATAGGCCTCGCCCCTCCCCAGTTTGGCTCAGCTTTGCACTCACATTTTTGAAGCCCCGGTACAGGACCTGCAGTTCCTTGCGTGTGAACTTGGTTTGCTCCTGCAGCTGCTCCAGACCCTCGGGCCGGTGACACACAGTGGACAGTTCAAACTCATCCTCCACGCTGTCTGCGGGGTGGGGGTGGTTGGGGGGCACAGCCGTGCCTCAGGCCTGTCCCCTGTGACCCCTCTTCAAGATCAATGAACCATCTTCCCCCCGCCCCATCTCCCATGCAGGAGCCCAGCCTGCTAGTTCCCTGGACCCAGAGTCAAGGACATCAAGGCAAGGAGAGAAGACGCTGGTCAGCTTCGAAGTATATCAGTGGGTTCAGCGCAAGTCTGAATCAGCGCTGGCCCCTGGGCCCTTGACCCCTGGTTGGAGGGGAAGGCCCCCAGCCCCATCTTCCCTCCAGAAGGACAGGAGTAGGAAAATTGGGTTGGAGAGGAGGCCTCTGAGCGTCCCAGCTCTGAGCCTTCCCTTCCCAACTCAGGTCCGCCCATCTTCCCTCCTGTGGACTCCAGATCCTTCCTTGCAGCCAAGCCCAGCTTATCCCAGCCATGCCTGAGCCATGCTCCTCCCAGCTCCAGCCAAGCCCCATCCATACCCCACTCTTGCCACACCCCAAGTAAGACCTAGAGGAGGCCCCCACCCCTGGCCCCATCTCAGCCCCGCCCCCAGCTCCCAACATCCAGTCCCCAGGCAAGTGTCCCCACCCCAGGCTCGCCAAGTCCCCCACCCCGCCCCCACCAGGAGAGTAAGTCACCTGGGTCCAGCGGGCGGGGTCTGTGGGGGCGGAGGGAGGCTGGGGCGGCTAATGCTGAAGGGAGCGAACTGTCACCGAGAAAGCGGAAGACCCGGCCGACTGCACACACCTCGCCCCTCACACTCACAGCAAATCTCACAGACCTGCGTGTTACAGTGCACACACCCCAGCCCCGCGCGCGCAAAAGCACACGTAAAGATGAGCACAGACACACGTGAGTGTCGGACCCCATGCACATCACACCTGTCCTTTTTCCGAATCTACCCCCAAGTGGGCCCCAGAGGAATCAAACACAGTGACGCTCTCAAAGGATTACAGACCGGGCCTTTAGAGCTTGCAAAATGCAGTAGGATCCTATGACGATCGCAAGGCCCAAATGAGGAGACTGAGACCTACAGAGCGAGGTCATTCAGCTGGGGACCAGGCTGGGCCTAGAAAACGCATCCTGGCATCTGGAGGAAGGCAGGCTCCATCCTTACCCTTGTATCCACCTAGTCAAAGCACTGATGACCTAATAATATCTCAAGGACCAAAAAACTTGCCCAGGAGCGAGGAGGGCGGCCAGACCCTAACCCCAACCAGCTAAGCCACGCACAGAGCCTCACAGCTGCCTGGTCCCGCCCCTGCCACATTGGTTACACTCACTCGGGCAGAGCGCCTCAGCCTGCCATCCTGACCACTCCCAAACACCCAGATCCCGCCCATTTCACAGGCCCGCCTGTTCAGGTACCGCCTCCAAACAGACCACGCCCACACCGCACTGCACTCTGGAGCTACACCCCTTCACACTCCCGGCCTACCCCCACCCCACACACACACTGGTCACGCCCACACACACTCACTCAGGCCGGATCCCCTCACACTGGTCACGCCCACACACGTATGGGCCCCACCCCCGAAGGACAGGAGAGGCACTTGCTTTCACTGACTGAGGGCAGGGCTTGGGGCCCGCAGCAAGGCAGCAGCTTGAGGAACCGCTGCTTCAGCGCTTTTTTAGTGGGCCCTGGAGGGTGGCCTAGGAAGAGAAAGACCCCAGGAAGGTACATTAACCCCACCGTCCCCTCCGTTCCCTGTACCCTCCCCACCATCACAAATCAACCCCAGCTGGGGGCAGGTGTTGGGGGAAGATGGGAGCAGGTGATGGCCAGGGTAGCTGGGGACAGTTCGGGGAGTCCAGTGGGCTTCACAGGCACGGAACCAAGGTGGCTCAGGCCACCCTATAATAGGGACACAACCAGGGACAGTGAGGTGGCAAGGCGGGGGGGGGGCGGCGCACACTGTTCCGTCTTTGTTGGCCCAGTGCCCTTGGCTCCAGCACCATAGCTGACCTCTGAGGGTGATGTCCAACCCAAGGACTGCCTGGGTAGGAACACCTCTCTCTCACACACGCATACAGTGACAAGTGTGTATAATGACATATAGAACGATAAATCACAGAGTTATGGATGCCATGCAGGGATAGCTTGATCCCCAGTACTTCACTCATACCCAGTGGCCTCCCGACACATGCACACAAACACAGATATGTACAATTTGACCTAGTACTCCTTCATACATACATACACAAATGTGACTGACCTAGGAAGGAAAAACATGGCACATACATAAAAGGACTTATACATGCCAACTTACATACAACATGATCAAACCACACAAGAAGACAAAATGACCCTGGGACATTGTGTCACAGTGTGGTCATCATGAAATATCAAGGTCACCACAACACATGCCCAATATCATATTGTGACCTCAGCGCCAGTGGTACCCAGATACCTAAAATGGCACCTCACCCACAGAACCTGCATTTGGCCTGGGTACACCCACCTTTCTTTCCTATAACTCTTCATTCCAAGACACCTAGAATGTTCCTGCCAGTGGGACAGAGTTCCTCAGCTAACCCATCCACCCCAAAATTGTGTCCCATCCTAGTCCTTTCCAGTATGGCTTACTCTTTGAAGGTGAAATGATAGTGAACTTTGAGGCAATGACCTTGGAAATGAGTATTCTGTGGTGTGTGTGTGTGTGTGTGTGTGTGTGTGTGTGTTATTTATTTATTTATTTATTTATTTAGCTTTTTAGGGCCACGCCTGTGGCTTATGGAAGTTCCCAGGCAATGACCTTGGAAATGAGTATTCTGTGGTGTGTGTGTGTGTGTGTGTGTGTGTGTTATTTATTTATTTATTTATTTAGCTTTTTAGGGCCACGCCTGTGGCTTATGGAAGTTCCCAGGCCAGGGGTTGAATCAGAGCTGTAGCTGCTGGTCTATACCACAGCCACGTGGGATCCAAGCTGCCGCGTCTGCAACCTATATCATAGCTCATGACAATGCCAGATCCCCTGACCTACTGAGCAAGGCAGGAATCAAACCAGCATCCTCATGGATACTAGCTGGATTCATTTCCACTGAGCCACGATGGGCACTCCCAGAGATGAGTATTTTGTCATGTGGGACCACAGCATCACGGTTCCCCTCACTTCCCCTTATTTTCTCTCTCACTGTATCCCAGAGAGACCCTCTCTTCTGTGTCTGTCTGTCTCCTGGCTGCACCCGTCTCCAGGGTCAGAGCTCAATGCACCTGGCACACTGACTGAAGCTGGCCTCAGTCCATCCTTAATGGGGTCCAATTTTGTTTAGTTGTAGGTCGGCACCCCAGCTCCCTCACAGGCACTGCCTCCCAAGCCAGGCTCCACCCTCAGGAAAAGGCTCTGCTCCCAGGAGGCCACTGCTTGAAGTCAAAGCCTCCTCTCCCTCCCATCTGTCCTCTCTCCCCAGGAGCGATAGAGAGGTGGGAGGGAGGCAGTGAGAGGCTGGGGGATCGATGGCGGCCTGGCCCCTGGCCCAGGGCTCCATTAGCCCGGACTCTGGTTTCCCGAAGCCGGATTGTGCCTGGGGCCTCCGGTGGCATCGTAGCCTCTGGACTGGGGGCTAGCACCCCTGCCTCTCCCAACCTCCCCTTCTTCACACATCCCCCACATCTGGTCCCCTGCACGCTCTAAGGATTCAGTCTCCTCTAGGCTCCTCTGAAGATGGAAAGAGAAAGGGGGTGACTTTCTCTTTCAGACAGGATGTTTGGGTTTCCTGGATGATCCCTCCTTCCCACTAAGTAGTCTGAAGGGGATGGCAAGTGAGAGCCCAGCTGACTCCATCTTTTCAGGGCTGGATGAATCCCAATTCATCCAGGAACAACCCTTGCTCCCCACTCCATCCCATTAAATGCAGAAGATGGAGAGTAGGCTAGGTGTTTTCTGCTCTTACTGAACCCTAGAGCAGGCAATTCCTGGACCTTCCTCTGTCCCCAGCTCCTTTCACATCTTTTCAGTTCTCCCTGGTGTCTACCCTGCAGCCCTGTTACCATAGTTCTTGCTTGTTTTCCTGTCCCTGGTGGAACCGGGGAGCAGCCATGCTATGGAGCTGCATAGTTCTTAGTATGAAGAAAAGGGAGAGGCCAAAATTCCCTGGCGGAAGCAGAACATGTTCCCCTCTCTACTTCCACTTGACTTTGGGGTGGCGTGGAGAATTAATTTCCCACTCCCAGTGTCTAGGCCCTGGAGCTCATTCTGCCCTAGCTGGGAGAGGCAAGGGGGCCCGGGAAGCAGGGTCCCTGATCTGATCCACCCCTCACTCTCCTGCCAGAGTTGGTCTATAAGTATCTCATTCAGTGTCCCCACTCCTGTCCCTCCAGAACCCATCCCATCCCTAGCCTTGGGTATGGAGAGGGTTTATCCTCAGGGAGCTCTGGGAACAGCCACACACACAATCAGATACCCAGAGAGGCTCAGCCAACACTCCATGTCCCTCAGGCACAGTCACATCTACCATCTCACAAAGCTACTCATCCTGTCACTCAGACACATTCAATCTGTTGCGCCTGTCACATACACAGGCTCAAATAGTCACACATTTTGTCCTTTCTCCCACACAGGAACACACAGCCACACCCCCGTATCTCTCACACACAGAGTAACCCACACACTCTGTAAGCCACAACTACAAGGATGGAGGTGCTGAGAGTCACACATATCTTCACAGCCATCGGGGGTCCCTGGCCCCAAAAGGTACTCCCTAGAAGTCTGGTGTTATCTCAGGATCCTTGGAACCTTCTTGCTCTACTCCAGATACCCCTGCCTGTCTCCAGACTTCTCAATTCCTCCAGACTGCCCTCACCCCCAGCCCCCAGTCCCTCCATGTTGTACCCTCATCACCTCCCTGCCTCCTGCACCCCTCCCTTTGCCTCCCTTAGATACCGAGTCCCCCAGATTTCCTCCTTGCCTCCCCCAGATTCACTCCTTGAGTCTCCCTTTCTTTCCCTGTCCCGGATGTCCTGGCTGTCCCCCAAACTCCCTTCCTCCTCTCCCGCAGATGCCCCATCCCATCACTAACCTGCTTACCCCTGCAGCCCCCACGGCAGTCATGAAGTCAGAGTAATCTCCTCCCCACCCCTGCAGGCCACTGTCCCCCTAGCCAGCAGAGCAGACAGGCCCGGACACTTGGGTTACCTTCCAAGGAGACAGGCTCAAAGAGGCCAAACTGCTCCAGGACTTTGACAAACAGAGCGAGGACCACGAGCACAGCAACCATCTCCAGCCCCTCCAGGTTCATGGTGAGCCCGGGGCATGGCCCCAGGGCTGAGGTGGGCCCGCCCTACTCACACACCTCCCCCTTAGGCTCCCCAGCTCGAGAAGGACCGCCCGCAGCCTCCCTCCCCCTCTCCCTCCCCGGATCTCCTCCCCCATCACCCCGCCTCCCCACACGCCTCCTGGCCACAGCCTCTTCCTCCTCCCAGGGCCACCTCAGCCTATGGATTGGTATCGCCTCAGGAGCCTTTAGTGTAAAGGATACGGGCCAGGACGGGCCAGAGGAGGAGGGCAGTGAGCTGCCTTGTCCCTGAGGATAGCTTCCTCCAGACACCCAGTGGCTACTCTGTGCCCAACGGAGGGGGTAGAGGGGGCAGTGTGTGTGTGTGTGTGTGTGTGTGTATGGGAGAGAGAAATTAGAAGCTGCACATGCATAAGCAATAGATGCGTGGGTCAGAATATGCTATGGGTGTCTGGGTGTTTTCTGGTGTGTATATTCCTGTATCTGTATAGAGAATATGTGTACCTCTCCTTAGGTGTGTGTTTACACATGATAGTGCACCTGTCTCTTAAGTGTGTGTCTGGTGTATATGACTATGTGGTGTGTGGGTGTGTGAGAGTGTATTGGAGTATTTCTGAGTGTGTATGCTGTGTAAGGTGTCTGTATTTTAGTAGGGTTGTGGGTCTGAGGATTGCTGGTATGCATGCGTCCTATAAGTAGAAGTATGGGTCTATGGTGTTTGTGTGATTGTATCTGCATGAAACTGTATGAGAATGTAAGAGGGGAAAGGCAGTGACCACTCCAGTCAGAAGGATAACACTGACATTGATTGTGGTTGCCATGGAGACTGAGAAGCTGCAAGCACTCTCTTCCCACAGGCAACAAACAGGGAAACTGAGGGCCAAGGGAGAGAGGATTAGGTTCAATAGCATGGGCGGGGAAAAGGCCACTTTAGCCTTATCATGACCCTTTGGGGACTTAACTGTAGCTGCCTTCGGGACCCAGAGACTCAAGCTCCTTGGGAGAGGAGGAGGGATGTGCTCTTCCCTTCCTCCTGGCTGGGGCCTCACCCAGGAGATGCCAAAGCCCTGCCTGCTCCTTGGCAATCTCTACTGACCTCAGGGTGAAGCCCAGGGTAGGAGGGAAATCTGAACCTTCCAAGGGAGCCTCTCAGCGCTGGAGTATTCCTGGAGCCCTTCCCCCATCTTCTCATCTCCTTCCCAGGGGGTGGGGTGTGTAGGGGGTGGGAGGCGCCCTCAGAGCCTCTGGGTGACTGCCACAGCTGGCTAAGGGCAGAGCGTTCACCATGCACCAGGCAATGTGCCATGTGCTTACAGACATTGATTGTCATACTGAAGTTTTACAATAAACCTCCACAGGAGGTACTGTTATACCCACATTGTGGGTGGGGAAACTAGACCAAAGGAGGTTAAGCAACACTCCAAGTGTCAGAACTTCGATTTCAACCGAGTTTGAGCCTGCGCTCTAAATCACCACATCACCGGCTCCCTTCTTAGCCTGCCCACCTAGAAGGCCCAGTTTAGGGGGATTAATCCCAGAGGGACCCCTTCCCCCTTGTCCAGTTCTGGGATGAGTGTGTTTCTGCCGGAGTTGCAGGTGGGGTGGGGATGGGGGGCTAGTCCCTACTGCTTTGAGGTCACTAACTTGCAGTTCGACACGGCCACCACTGGGGGTCAGGCGTCCACCTCACACTGTATCTTACCCCTTCCTTCTCCCAATTCCTTGGGAAGGTGTGGAAAGGACTGCTTCGGGCAGGCTTTGTCCTCTGCTAACCCTTCCCTGTTTCCTCCCCCAGGAAGAAGTTAACTCCCCAACTGTTTTGGTTCTTACACCTTTGGAGGCTACAGGTTTACAGATCAAACAAGCAGATATCTCCCTCTCACCTTCCAAAATCCACAGCTGGGAGTTCCCATTGTGGCTCAGCTGAAACGAATCCGACTAGGAACCATGAGGTTGCAGGTTTGACCCCTGGCCTCGCTGAGTGGGTTAAGGATCCAGTGTTGCCGTGAACTGTGGTGTAGGTCGCAGAAGTGGCTCAGATCCTGCATTGCTGTGCCTGTGGAGTAGGCCGGCAGCTGCAGCTCCTATTAGACCCCTAGCCTGGGAACCTCCATATGCCGCGCGTGTGGCCCTAAAAAAGCAAAACAAAAACAAAAACCGAAAAACAAAACCCCAAAAAAACAAAATCCAAGTCTGGCATTTAACACCCTTCCCCTACTTCCTCTACCTTTATCAGCAGATAGTTTTTTTTCTCCCCCCCCCCCTTTTTTTAAGGGCCTCGCCCAAGGCATATGGAAGTCCTCAGGGCTAGGGGTTGAATCAGAGCGGAAACTTCCAGCCTACACCACAGCCTCAGCAACACAGGATCCAAGTTGCGACTGAGACCTGTACCACAGCCCACGGCAATGCCACTGAGTGAGGCCAGGGATTGAACTTGTGTCCTCATGGATACTAGTCGGGTTTGTTACCACAGAGCCACAAAGGGAACTCCTAGATTGCCTTTTTTTGGAGCCAGTTTTGCCTCCTCGCTGTACCCCAAACACACCAAACTCAGTGTTCTGTGTCTTCACTCCTGCTCTTCCCTCTGCCTGGAATGCCTCCCTTCTGCTCTCCTTTCCTACTGTTCGTACCTGTCCTTTAGAGACAGCTTAAATTCCCTTCCCTGCTGAGCCTCCAGTCCTCAGGGGCTCCTAGCTGCTGGAAATTCTACAGAACTCATTGTTGGGCCCTCAAAACTTAGCACTTAAGTCTGTAATGTTATTAGTGGAAACAGTAAAAGGAGGCAGTGTAGCATGGTAGGTAATAGTGTGGGTGAGGGTGCCAGAATCCCTGGGTTCAAATCCCAGCCCTGCCAGTTGCAATTAACTGGGTAAATTATTATTATTAGTTTTTTTGTCTTTATGCTTTATCTAGGGCAGCACCCGCGGCATATGGAGGTTCCCAGGCTAGGGGTCTAACAGGAGCTGTAGCTGCCGGCCTTCACCACAGCCACAGCAACGTGGGATCCGAGCTGGTCTGTGACCTACACCACAGGTCACGGCAACGCCGGATCCTTAACCCACTGAGCAAGGCCAGGGATCGAACCTGAAACCTCATGGTTCCTAGTTGGATTCGTTAACCACTGAGCCATGACGGGAACTCCTAACTGGGTAAATTCTTAATTTTTGTGTGCCTCTATCTCCTACCTCGTATGGTTGCTAGGCCTTCTTAAATGAAATAATACATGGAAAACTGTTAGAATAACTCCCTGCACAGAGTGTCTGCTTATAATTCTTTGCTGCCATTATTAATAACATGATTCTCCCCTCCTTACATTTCTATAGCTTTTAACAATTTAGAAAGCATTTCCACAAATGCTATTATTCCTATGGCTTCTTATGACCAACCCCATGAGGTAGGCAGAGTGAACAATATTGTGCCTATTTCACTGATGAGGTGAATGAGACACAGAGAGGTGAAGAACTTGCTGGAGGTCACCTAGCTAAGAGGAGACATTGCAAATTCGAACTCGGGTCTTTCTGGATCAGTCCTATTTCCTCAGTCAGATTCTAAGCTCCTCGAGGGCAAAGATGGTAAAAATCTGGTCCTATACAAATTGAATGCCAGGCTCTGAGCTGGTGGAACAAAGGTGAACCAAACAGGGTCCAGGCCCTGCTGGGCAGGGAGAAACAGCCCACTGACAGAACTATAAGGCAGCTATTCACTCAAAAAAAATTGTTGTTGCCTTTTATGTGGTAGGAACTGTTCAAGTCAAAGCTTTCTAACTGGGATCCCAGGAGAGGAATTTTTTTTTTTTTGGTTTGTTTGTTTTTGTTTTGTTTTGTTTGAGCTGGTTCTTAAAGGATGGCTAAAATGTCAACAGTCCACCTGAACAAAGGGACCAACATTTATTGCGTGCACTTTGTGTCCTTGACCTCATGTGGTCCTCATAACAGATCTGAGAGGCGGGGTCTATTTTTCCTGTGTTTACACTGACATGGTCAGATTAGTAGTAGTACATCCACTTAGCAGGTGAAGGAATTGAAGCTCAGAGAAGTGACTGTCCCAAGACAAAGAGATGATAAAGGATAGATCAAGACTTGAATCAGAACCAGTGATCTGCCAGCTCTCTCAGGCTGTCTCTCCACCATGCGTAGGATTATCAAGGAATCCTGAGTAGCTTAGTTTGTATTAGGGGAGTTATGAGTGTTAAGACCAGAGAGGAGCAGATTCCCTGGAGCCTTGAATGCCAAGCCCGGCTATTTGGATTGAAGGAGGCAGCACAGCAACATCTCCCTTCTCTCTACTACTGATTCAGACGGACAGATTGACCACAGTGAAGCTAGGGTGCCCTGTCTGTGGCCCCTCCTCTTTTCTCTCTCATCCCCACCCTCAACCTTCAGAGACCTTGACCCAGCCTCATAGGACTCAAAGTCCTAAATGAACCAGACCTCTGGTGGGGGGGGGACCTGATAGAAGTGACAAAGCAAGTTGTTTCTCCCAGGCTCCCTCTTCCCCCCTCTCAAGTCTCAGCGCCCTGTGAGAAACTTGCCCAGGTCTAGCCTCCCCAGACTTCCCTGTGCCACTTAGCTCTCCACCTGAAGGGTGAAATCTTTTTTCTTTTTTTTTCTTCTTTCTTTTCAAGGCCACACCCATGGCATATGGAAGTTCCCAGGCTAGGGGTCCAATTGGAGCTGCAGCTGCTGGCCTACACCACAGCCACAGCAACACCGGATCCAAGTCTCATCTGCTTGTGGCGGCACCACACTTAACCCAATGAGCAAGGCCAGGGATTGAACCCACATTCTCATGGATACTAGCTGAGTTCTTAACCCACTGACCCACAATGGGAACTCCCGACTCAGGAGTGAAATCTTAATGGAAGCACTTCAGGCAGAGAGGGCTGAAGGGAAAACTGTCTTGAAATATTAGGGGGAACCTCCCTTAGTTCCCTCAAATCTCACCGGAGGTACTCCTATCATTTGGTCATTAACCTCCTGAAGTTCAAACCCAGAGTAATTCTGCCTTATGAAGGGGGTCCACACTATGTAACTAACTGCCCCACTTTCCCGTCTGCTCTTGCTCCACCAGTGAGGAGCCCAGCTAGCAAAAGCCTTCTCTCAGCCCTCCAGCCCCACTCCATCCCCAGCCAGGCCAGAAGACAGAGCAGCCCCCATCTGCATCAGGTGATTAATGACCTCCCTAGGCCTTGGGGCTATTTTAGGGCCTGGAAGTCATGCCTGCTATGATTGAGAGCTGGCTCTGCCTGGTTCCAGTCATCTGTCACTTGAGACAGGCCCAAGCAGGGGGCTTGAAGGACACATGCTCCCCAGAAGACATCCAAAGGCATGGCTCTGGCCTCAAACCCATCTCCCTTCTTTTTGGGGAGCACATGGAAAGGAGAGGTCTCCCTCTACTCCAGAGGCTCAAGGGGATACTGTGGAGAGAGCCAGAAAACTACAGATCCCAGAATACCAAAGGGCTAGGTTGTATCAGTCTCACCAGGCCAGGTAGGGAGGGGATGCTGGGTTCTGTGGGCCCTGCTCAGGCAGCTCTAAGGAAATCCAAGAGGAGGGGTGAATAATCTCAGCAGTGCCATGATATGATACCCCCAATCCACATGTCATAAATTCTCCAAATCCCACACCAAGGTATAACCTTGTGAAGTGCATGGAACTAACTGTGACTCAGAAACCCCGACCCCACTCTAAAGCATAGAACTCCAGGTGCATGCAGTCTTAGTGCCACAGAATTCCAGGGGTGTGTAACCCCAGGGATGCACAGCCCCAGTGATGCACAACCCCCTTAATACAAACTCCCAGAGACAGACAAATCGGTGACAGACAAGCCTGATATTATACAAGTCTACCCATCCCATCATGTATAAACTCACTAGGTGAGTTCGCGTTGGTCCAGTCCTACCTCAGGATTTTTCCCTTCCAGACACTGACCTCAGTCATCTTAAGATCCCATTAAGGTAAGCAATTTAGTAAAGGGCTTTGCTTTTCCCCTGCTCCACTGCAAACTTCCTCCTCTCATCCATGTGAGGGGCCTTGCCCCCTACATCCACCTGCTGAGGCCCCCACCTCTGCCCTCAATGAGAAGCCCTGCCCCTCCTCCATCACTGTGAGGGACCATGATGCCCTCTCTCCTATCCTCTTTGAGGATCCCTCTGTCTTCCACCTTCTCCGTAAGGGACGCTATCCTAAGCTCCACTTCTCTTGGAGTTTTGCCCTTTAAACCCCCCACCTTTTTTTTTTTTTTTTTTGAGGGATCCTACTTCTTTCATCTCTAAGAGGGCCCCTTTCTCCACCTCTGTAAGTTTCCTATCCCACTTCTCTTACTTTTTGAGGGGTCCAACCCCTCCCTCCCTTCCTCATACCTGGCGACAGGGACCCAGTCACCAGCTGGTAGAGGGATCGCGCTGCCTGCCCCAACGGGCTCCGGCACCTGCGGGGGCATCGGTTCATGGTCCAGCAGTGAGCACAGTGGCCAAGCTCCGCCCCCAAGGCGCGTGGCGGTCTGGTCTCCGCCTCCTACTGAGTGAGCCCTGCGTGGGCGGCGCGGGAGGGCGGGACCCACAGGACCAGGGTTTCAGACAGCAGAGCCCCATTCAGCTCTCCTCCGTCTTCTCCTGGCCATACCAGGGGAACTTACCCCGGATCTATTATCTGAAGCACGCGCCCGCAAAGTTCCCAGCCTGGGGCAGGGCGGGGGAGGGGCGGCACAGAGTCTCCTCACAGCCTTCTTTGGGAACGTTTTTTCTGAATTTCCGGTGGGGGAGAGGGGCACCCACGGCTTTTGAAATAGGAGCTGGAGAGGGAATGAACATTATCGTTTATTGCCCTGCTTCACCTCCTCCTTCTCTGCCTGTCACACCCCTCCTCCTCCTATTTCGACAAGGTGATGCGAAGGGGTAAGAGGACCTAGTTGTCATGGCAACTCCCCACACTTCCATACTTCCTGGACCAATGGGAGCGAGAGTAGGAGGGAAGAGGAGGAACTGACCAGTATATTGGGGCGGCAAAGGGATGGCAAGGATGTACCCCTAGTGATCTCCGTCTTCCAGCTCTGCTTAACTCCCCTTTCTCATAACTGTTTTATGTCCCTGTGTCCTGGTCTGGCGGGTTCAAACTCTCCTATACACGCTGTCAGCCAAATGCATCTGGGAGAAGCCCCCTTATCTACATTCCCGGCTCTGGCTCCTTTCATGGGCTCATTCCTGTCTGGTTATACACAAAGTAAATCATTCCAGGACCCACTAACGTCTTCACACTGCTGAGAGTGCCCACTCCTCCGACTGTGATCCTACATTTATAAGCCGAGAGTCACCTCTGAACTCCAGGAAGCCTTGCCACTTAGTTTGGCGACATCCCCTTTTAAAATCAGCTCCTCAAGCATGGTTCCTCTAAGACCACACGGGGGCGCGCCAGTCCAAGGACGATATTTACGGCTAAAGGGCCGTGGCTCTCGAGATCTCGGCTGGGAACCGAGCTCAGGCCTTGGCCAGCCAGGTTCCAACTCTCTCCTTATTTTCTCTTGGTCCTTTTCTTGCTTCCGCCTTGGACAGTACCACCGCTTGTCGCTGCCTTTTCCCAGCCCGCCGCACTGCCAAGCGGTGCTGTCGGCTTGGGAAGACTCTGGAGGGGTTAGATGCGAGGCGAGCTGGAGCTCAGATTTTTTTCTCCTAAAAATCTCTCCCAGGTTTGCTTTGAACCTGAGGTGGGAATGGGGAAGGTAAGTGGCTGGGGCAACCCAGGAGGTATGATTTTAGTGCTCCTCCCTGTCAGCCTGATAGGCCAGGGTGACCGGAACCAAGGAATACCCGCCACGGCCAATTTCAGGAATCCCGCCTGCGGTTTCAACTTTATGAGAACTTGGGTAGTTCCTTTCACGAACTTCAGCACCGTGGACAACGACTCTCACTCCCCTTCAGGCTTCAGCTCAGCTCGGGGCGGAGTCTCTGAGTAGTCAGTGCCTTAACATCAGCTTCCCGACCCCATTTATCTCCGACTCTAAGATAAGCCCTCCTTCGGAATTCTTTTCGTGGCTCAGCGGTTAGCGAACCCGACTAGGATCCACGAGGTTGCATGTTCGATCCCTGGGGACCCGGTGTTACCATGACCTGTGGTCTAGGTCGAAGATCTGGCTTAGATCCAGCGTTGCTGTGGCCTGTGATGTAGGCCGGTAGCTCCAGCTCCTTTTCGACCCCTAGCCTGGAAAACTCCCTATGCGGTGAGGGTGCCCCCCCCCCCCAAAAAGGAAAGCCCTCCTTGGAAAAGAGAGCTCCTGGTACCTGGTAATCTTGTTTCTACTTTCCAAGTCCTGTGTAGAGCTATCTACAGTGAGGATGCTGATGATGTGGAACATGATCCTTGATGCTTGTCAACATTTGAACTTTCTATTTCCCTTGGGAGGCAGGCAGGTAGGAAGCAGTGTTAACGGTTTTTCCAGATGAGAAGCGCAAAACCCAAAGAGCAAAAGTCTCACAGAGCCAGTATTCACACTTCCATTTCTGTACCTTCCAATACATGCTGTTCCCCACCTCCACCTGATTCAAAGAGCCAAATGGGGAGGGGTTGGCTCCTCTAAAGAGGAGAATCAAACACGGATTAATGTGGTACTAAAGAGGCCTGGGGCCCTTCACATTCTCAAAGATCCTATACTGGTGAGAACAAAGTTCCAGCCGTACCTTTAGAATCCATCCAGGTCTGAGGCACATCTGGGGCCTGCCTGAAGGAAGGGCTCCCCTTTCTGGGATTCTCAGCATAGGGACTAAAACCTCCCCAGGCTGGGCAAGTCAGGGAGACACTTTTCAAGGTGTTACAACTTAGCCCTCTCCTGCATTCTCAAGTCTTAACCTCACTCTCCCCAGGGCAAATATCATGGCCTCCCTTCACCTCCCCAGCTTGTTTCAGACACAGGGGAGGGCTTCCCTCCTCTCATTCTCTACTGGAGTTCTTGGGCAGGCTGCACAATGAGAGAGAGAAACACACGTACATGGAAATGTACACAAGGTGACACAGTCACCCACACAGACACATGGATCTGCCTACCAATCCCAGGAATACGCACAGGCACAGATGTACTGGTCTCACATACCTCCCCAATGTGGGAGAGGGAGGATGCCTGGGCTAGCAAAGTGGTTTGGGGAGATGCTTATAAGGGGAGGCCACATGTCACCTCCCAGGCATAGAGCTTCTGTCTCTGGGCCTGGAGGGGAGGCAAGAGGGTGTGTTTTCCTCTAGGTTTGGGTGAAATTCCGTGAGTGTTCTAGGGGGTTGAAGGGGCTTCAGTTGTAAGGAGGATGTCTAAATACTTTTGGCAGAGAGCTGACCCAGCATTAAGCAAAGCCTCCCCACATGAGCCAGGTGCTGCTCCTGGGAGCCAGGCTGGGCAGATGGACACCAGAGTGCCTCCTTGGGTCCATCCCGGCTAATTGTGGGATATGTGGGGGAAGCAGTGGTATGCACTAAAGATCCTCTTCTGCACCAGTAAGCTGAGAGGCAGCAACGGTAAGTCATTTCAGAGACACTCACTGACCCCACTGCAGACATCACCACACGAAAGTGCACAATCAAGTGTCAAACACTGATGTAACCCACATAGTCTCACAATCACAAAATACAACACAACCCATCTTAACACATTCTTGTCCCAGGAGGTTCTCAGTTATAAAGTCTTACAAAGAGACATACCACCATAAAGTGAAGATGTGACACATTCTGGTAGTCACATGCCACTTCATACAGAATCACACAATTAAAGCACAGAGTTGCACACTGAACAGAGATACATGGTCAAAACAACTTCATCAGTACAAGGAGGGTCCTACACAACCTCATGCAAACATCTGACAAGATCATACAATTGCACAGCCACATGGGATCACTCAAGCCCAGGGCACATGGCAACCAGCTGTGGGAGGCGCACACACATATATACATACACATACAAAGAATGACAGACACTCACGCACATAATACCTCCCACTCTAGACACCCTCCTAGCCTTGTGTGACACACACCCACACCTGCTGCCTCTCCCCACCTGCCCACCTGCTCTTCCCCTACCCCCCCACCCCCACGCAGGACCCAAGGCTTTGAACCTCCCAGAACAGCTGTGAGGGTGCCTGGGAACGGGGCAGAGTGTGAGTATGGGCCTGGCTGGGATCGGAGAGGCTTAAGGGTCTGGGAGGATGGAATCTGCCCTCCCTCCCTCGACCCCCGAGCCACTGACTCACCCGTGAGCTGGTCATAGGATCCGTCCAGGTCTCGGGAATCGGACAAACTCTCCTTACGGCTTTGGCCCCGCATGGCCCCCGGCGCCCCCCTCCCGTCCCCACCTGGGCGGTGGGAGGGGGCGCCGGGTGGCCGGGATTGAGAGCTCACACGGCGCCCCCTGGCGGCGTAGCGCGCTGTTGAGGCTGGGGGCCAGAAGAGACCAGACTGGGGTTGAGAGCCTGGGGACCTGAAAGGGTCTGGGGCCCACCTGGGGTCCTGGGGCAGGAGCGGGAGGCTTGGGTAGTAGGTGAGCGCAGAGCCGGAGGCTGAGAAGAGAAGAGCGCAGAGCCGGGAGCCGAGCCGCCTCTCCTCCCGCCCCCTCCCCGCGGCTGTCACTGCCACCTCCCCCCTTTGGCGCTGCCGGGATTGGCTCCCCCTACCCCCGCCCCCTCCTCTTTGCAGCTCGGGGAGGCACCCGGTGAAAGGGTGAGCTGAGAAGTGCCGAGTGGGAGACGGGCTCTCTGGCAACACTACCCCCAAAACCTGAAGCCCCGGGTCTCGGGGGTGGAGGAGGGGGCAGGCCAGAAAGGCCCCGCTGTGAGGACTCCCTGCCCGTTTCTCGGCACTCCTTCCCCACCCGCAGCACGGCCCGGGTTTGTCTGAGTCCTCTGTTCCAGATCCAAGTCAGCCCCTATTTTCTCTGCTGTTGTTCTCCCGAGTACGAATCTCCGTGGCCCCACCAGTGCCCACCCTGGTTGAAGGGGGCTGGGATTCAAAGGCCAACCCAGCCTCTAATGCGGGCTCAGTTCCTGTTCTCTTCTCTCAGAAGGACTCCAACCCTGACACACTCCTGGATTCTGTCTCTGGGCTGCGTTAACTCTCAGGATGTCTTCTTCTCTAATCTAATGGCCCTTGTTGGGAAGAAAAGGAAAA
>PVHT021183705.1:27579036-27599808 GCA_004024745.2 Catagonus wagneri | reverse complement strand
CCCCGCCTTTAATTTTACTGCTCTGCTCTCTTCTGTTACCTTCTCTGTCCTGGATTCCTTATATTTTCTAGATCTTGGGGATGCAGGCAAGAGTAGGAGAGGAGTGCCCTTGCTATGAAGTCCCCCCCCCCATTAGCTCCTTTTCTGAAGCTGGGGGCTAACCTAGAGCTGGGTCACCTCTCATTCCCAGGAATGGCTACTGAATGACTGAACCTTTTTTTTTTTTAACTTCCCTGGAATGCTTCCTGAGTTCCTAGTCCACAAGCTCCCCAGGACTGCAGGGGGCAATGCCTGGGCTGTAAGGCAATGGCAGCCATGTCCCAGGTAATCCTGCCTGCCCAATGGCTCCTCTGGAGGAGTGACCTGTTGAGACAGAAAGCTTCAGCTAAAGTGACCCCAGCACATTTAATCTCTTCAATTGGATTAATTTCCAAGCCCTTGATTCAATTAACTCAGCAGGAATTGTGGTTAGAGTTCAGATGTGAGCGGGGGACTAGCAGCTGAAGGAAGGATTCTCTTTGGGAGCAATGCCCTGCTCCTGGCTCTCCCCTGAGTCTGGAGGGTCCTCCACAGACCTGGCAGGGTCAGCGGGGCATGGAGAGACCAAGGGGTTGAGTTCGAGGAAAGGAGGGGACTCCTGTTCAGAGTTCTTAAAATAGGTGTATGTAAATGGGACAAGACATGGGCCAGGGGTGCTTTGCTTATAGCCTCATGCCCTGGCTCTGCCCGTATTCACTTCACAGGGAAGGCTGGCAGGAATCCGGAAGAGCCCCACAGGGGCTGGCTGGCCTCCTCAACACCACATTTGGAGGTAAAGGGATTATCTCTTCCTTTCTTCCATCCAAAAGGCAAGAGACGCTGCAACTTCTGAACTGAAATGGCTTCCACTAGGGCCAGGAGACGCAGGAACAGAGTCTACAAGGGGTTTCCTAGCCAGATGAGACCAGCATCTGGGAGATCACTTTAATTCTGTTGTTGAGAAAGGAGTTCTGAGATTAAGGGAGAAAGAAAAGACACTAAAAAGACTGTCCCATACAAATGAATTTTTAATAACTTCAATTTGCCATCAGCCTCCAGCTCCTGCTCCTCTGGGGTTTATCACTGGAAAATACTAAATGCCCCAGGCTAAACTATTCATCTACTGATCAGAGATGACCCAGCCCCTGATCTCTTAAGAATCTACAACTATACTGGGAGTTCCCATTGTGGCTCAGTGGAAATGAACCTGACTAGTATTGATGAGGATGCAGGTTCAATCCCTGGCCTTGCTCAATTAATGATCCAGCATTGCTGTAAGCTGCAGCATAGGTTATAAAATCAGCTCGGATCCCATGTTGCTGTGGCTGTGGTGTAGGCCAGCAGCTGCAACTCCGATTCAACCCCTAGCCCAGGAACTTCCATATGCCGCAGGTACAGCCCTAAAGAGGAAAAAAAAAAAAAATCTACAACTATACATGGTGGCTTCTCTGAATTAGTACATGACTGCTCAATGTTGGAGCCAGAACTCTGGTTCTCAGGAAGGGAACCCAAATCCCAAAAAGATATGAAGCCAAGTGGAACAGCAGCTGAGGAGGCCCTAGACCTGCTTTCACCACTGGATTCCTACACTTACTCCCAGATTCTTTCTGTGCTGCTCGCTCCCTGCCATCCTGAGGGCTTTAGAAAAAGTGCTTTAGGAAAGGAGGATCCCAGAGCAGCAGTTACCTGGAAGGTAGCTGTGGGGCAGAGAAGACCCTGCAGTAGTAGTTCCAAGGCGGCGGTCCAGGAGAGGAATTACAAGCCAACTTCCCAAAGGTCAGGAGGCTTACTTATGGCTCCACTCAGAATATGGGGAGACAGCATGGCCTCTTGCACCCGATGCTCATCTGGCCTGTTTCAGAGCATGGCCCCAGCAAGTTCTCTCCCTTCCCGGCACCAGACCACAGCAGGAACAGATTCCTCCCAGAGGAAATTCTCAGGCAGGCTGGATGTAAACAACAGCCGGGTGAGGGGGTGGAACACGTGGAGGGGAGCTCAGCAGAGGCAGGAGAGGCTCCCAGAGGAGGGGGTGGCTAAGGAGGTGGGGGAGCTGCTGGAAAGGGAACCAGCAAAGTAGGCACCTGAGGGCTCCAGAAAACCTGTCAATGTTTATTTCACACACGCACCCTAAAGACAATTTAAACCAGATTGAAAATGAAAAGCTAAGGTTGTCACCCTGTAGTGAAGATGAGTCAATGGGCTGGAAGGCAGGGAAAAGCTAACAGGTATTCCTGGTGCCAAGAATCAAATCCAGAAAGTGGTGGCCGGACCGCAGACCAATGGGCAGATTCTAATCTCCCGTATCCCAGAGGAGTCGGCTCTAGATTTAGAAAACAGAAAAAAGGTATCCCATTCTTACCCCACCCTAGGCCTGAGCAAAGGGTCCTAATGACTGGACAAAGTGCCAGTGGGGGCAGGGGACACAGATTTCAAGCCCAGCTCAGCCCCAGGTTCAAAGGAAGCAGAACTGGCTTCACCTACATCTGAGAGTCTGTTTTCAGAAGCCTAGGAGAGCCACTGACCCCGCGGGTGTTGGCATCACCCTAAGGCTTGCCCCCAAAGCTCTTGAAAATTAGTCAGTAGCTACAACTTGTCATCTCCATTGGAAATGTGAGGGGTTGTCCAGGGAGCCCACCGTGGAAGTCCCCACATTTCTGAAGGTATCTCCCTGTGCCCACCCGTCCCCTCCCCAAATAAGATTATTCTTGGCTTGCCCATCCTGGCCCCTGCTGTCCAAGCTCCACTGAAGTGTGGCCTTTACCAAGAGAACTTGGTATCCGTGTTTTTCTCCAACCTCTGCCCTCGCCCCCCTCCAGCCCAGGAGCCTCATGGGTAAGGGTAGTCAGTGGCTGTTCTGGCATCCGTGGCCTCAGGAGATAGTGGAGAACTCCTTGAGCAGGACTTCCTGGCTGAGTGTGTGGAAGGCCAGGTTCCTCCGGACGTTGGTGCTAATGGATCGAACCTGGGAAAGGGTGAGGGAAGGTGGGAGGGCACAGGCAGAGAGAAAACAGGAAAGAGTCCATTACAAACAGAAGGGGGCAGCACCTGAAGTACAAGGCCAAGGCGCAGTGCTAGAAGTTTCTCTCTTAGGAAACGAACACTTAATAGCTATCATCCCTGCAGGTAAGTGAGTAAACGGTCCCGAGATAGTGGGAGGAAAAGAGAGGCTGAGAGACAGGGATCCTAGTGGATGTGAGAAGAGTGTCTGAGCACCTGAAGAGGCAGAAACAAGCAGACTGGGAAGGAGAGCTGAGGTCAGGACTTTGTCCTTGCCTCGGCCAGGCAGAAGGGGGACTGGTTTGGGCAGCGGTCTGACGGAGGAAGAGAAATGGAGGCCAGAGGACTCATGCTCTGGAGCTACCTCTCTTCAGATGTGTTTTGAGTTTCCTCAGTCTCTTCTGTATTTATCTACTTTTCTGGGTTGGAAGAAATATCTGGAGATGCAGCCCCTGTCTGGCAGGACTGGACAGAGGATGATCCAAGGAAGCCAATGGCCAGGATCACGTCATAAAGCTGGCGAGTCCCAGTCAGAGTAGGACCCAGGGTTGTCAACTCCGGGTCCAGGGACTCTCCACTCCACAAAGACACCTCCCCACTTTACAGGAGAGTCTGGCTGTAGCCTTGCTGTGTCCCCACTGCTCACCTTACACACCTTCCACCCACAGACCAAGAACCTTGCAGGAAGTCCTGCTGTGTCAGCAGGGGCTAGGACCTGTGGGAAAGGGGCCAGAGGGCCAAACTTCCTGCTCTGGTTGGGTTCTAAGAGGAATCCGGCAGACTCTGGAAGGACTTTCACTCATGGGAAATAGACGTGACCGTCAAATGAGAGACAAAGCAGGGGAGGAATGAGAAAAAAATGTGTATTCTGTCCTAGGCCCTAAAGTCCAGGGAGCTTTCCTTCATAATTTCTGCTTTGCTATGGGAAACTTAAATGAAGCTGTCATGCAGGAAGCAGAGGAAAGGGCAGCATGGCAAACAGCAGGCAGCTCAAGCTCATTAGCTCCAAGCCTGACTGGACACTCTTTGCTCCCCTGTGCCAGAGGTACAGGTATGAGGAGAACTGAGTGAGGCAGCGGCTAGTGCCAAAAGCCTCAAGACAGCCGCCCAAACTCTCTCTTCCACAACCCCTGCCATGTCTCAATAATTTACTCTCTCTGTTAAGACCTGACCGAGGAAGTCCCCCCCCCAACCATCAATGAAGACTTGACGACCACCCCATAAAAATACTCTACTCTGCTATCACATTACACCAATGGGTTCCCTGTCCCCGGCTAACTCACCCCAAACCATATCTGCCTCATCCTATGTAAGCCCAAAATTCCAGGAATGCCACATCAGGATCAGAGTTGGACTATGTTTAGCACAAAACATTATATCTAAAACCTAGCAGCTTCATCACGGACTGGGCATGGGTAAGCAAAGCTGGGCTGATGCAAGTTCTGCCTCAGCAATGAGGTCTGAGGACACGGCCGTAGATAAGAGGCATGTCCTGGTCTCAGCACCCCCGGCAGGACGATCACGCACAACCAGGCAGGTGGAGTGGCAGGAACACAGGAAGACTGAGCTTTTCCTGAGAGCAGATTCTGAGCACAGGGCAGGAAAGGGACCATCAACAGAGAGCCCAGTTCTGTGGAGATGCTGACTGGGAGGTGGAGCAGGAGTCAGAGCAAATGTTTGCAAGCTCCAAGTGGCCAGAGGAGGGGGCTGTAGCAAGCTGAGTGGCTGGAAAGTGGGAGCGGGGGCAGGGAGTGAAGACTAGAGAACTGGATTGGGAGAGCACTCAGGCCAGGATCAAGTTAGGACTTTAGGAAGAAGTGATTATATAAGTAGGAGAAGAATCAATTACTCTCATTAGTTAACTCTGAGGACAGGATAAGGAGTAATGAGCCAGAGCTGCCACTGGGAACACATGTCAAATCTGGGCCCAGTTGGGGCTGTGCAAGGGCTGTCTCCATGGCTGCAGAGGAGAGGTGAGCGGGGCGGCCTCAGGTTTCTCACCCTTCCCAGCCTGGCACGAGTATCCTGGGGAATATCCTCTCTCACTGCCTGGTCCTTCCTGGACTGCTTTGGGAGAGAAGTTGCAAACTCAATCCCAGCAGGCCCCTCCAGTCTTATTTCATCAGCTTTTGCCCACCTGCAATGGGCACAGCACAGAACCCGGCAGCTGAGAAAGGGCCCCGAACACACATGGGCAGAGGTGAAGGTGGGGCACACTTACCAGCTCTTTGAAGAAGGCGGCTTCCTTGTGCTGCTCTGAGTAGCGCTCATACTGGTCCAGGCCATCCTGCAGCTTCAGTGTGAGCGTGTCATAGTTGGCTCGTACTACCTCTAGCACCTGGAAAGTCAAAGGCCAGGTGGGTCTTAGGCCACAAGAACCTTAGGTCACTTGGCCCCCATGCCCCTCTGTTGCCCTGCTGGGCTGGATGCAGTCTGGGACAACACCTCTAAGAGACCTTGCTCACTGCTTATCACCCTGAAAGAAGCCTGGCTATAGGGAGCGAGTCCTCAGTTTCCGGATTACTTTCTGATCTCTTACATTCCTGCCTTTCCTGACCAGTCCAGTCTGGCCACCAAGGCTGTTTACTCTTGGTATGGTAAAGGAGCAGGAGAAGAGGTGACAGAACAGTGAGTTTCTGAGTCCCCCAGTGTCCCTGATACCATACATGCGTTCTTAGCCATATCCATCAGCTTTCTCTGGCCAGGCTGTCATGGTGCTGAGTAAGACTTTGCCACTGTCTCCTTACTTTTCTCTTTCTGGGAACCATATTTTCTTCAGTCCCGGGATGTTCCTCAGCACCATCTGCTACTTGTTTTCATCTCTCAGTGCCAACTCTATCTTCGCATCCATTGCCTGGATGGAACTTTTGGGTATCTCGCCTTAAGAGTGTAGGGGACACTCTCATCCTCTTTTGTTCTGATGAGGCACTCCCCTCCCCATGCCTCTGCTTTTGGATCTCTGGGGCTGCTGAAGGAAAGGACTACCAAAGCCAGTCCTGATGACTTCAGCTTATAAGACCATGAATCAAAAGCAGGGACAATTAGTTACATTCAGAATATTCAGAAGTGATCTAGCCCAGCCCCCTTCAATAAAAACTATTTTGGATATGTCATATGCGTTATTAGCAAGACCAGACTAGTATTTAGAGAGTGTAGTACCAGCTTGAAGATAATTACCAGCTTGAAGATAATTATATTTTGGTTATGCAATGACTGCTTACGTCAGAAGACGTAGATCTTCTGCCTCAAGTTACAAGAAGTAGGCTGGGCATAAAGGACAGACCAGGAGAGGGAATACTCACTCATTCCGGTAATCTGGGTGACCGCTCTTTTGCAGCTTGATCTGACCTGGGATGGAGGTCTATGATGTCACAGGGAGCTCCCAGGTCAGTAGGGAGTCTTGGGAGGAGTGAGTGTGATAAAAAGGCTTAGCTCTAACAGAAGATGGGGTGAAGGGAATAAGCTAGAGTCAGGACTCTCCAGAGGGACTGAGGATGGACTCCCGAGGGGTATAAATGTCCTCTGGGCTGTTTCGTCATCAATTTAGGCTTGTGCCAGGGCAGACTTCACCTAGGGGCAAAAACTTCTGCCTGTCAAGAATTTCTGAGGGAGTAGGGATGAAGAAAACAGGTTTGTGTCCCTGAGTTTGACGGGGGGTGGAAGGGGGAAGTTGGGAGACAGCTAGGTCAAAGGTCAGGCTCCTTCCCTCCAGACACCCCACTTCTCAAGGTCACTGTGCCAAACCATGTCCCACAGACCCCAGTATAGGCTGGCTCCTCTGCTTCTAATTCTATTTGTCAGTTCTGTCAGCAGGAGGACCAGCACCCAGCAATGCCAGTCACCTATGAAGTTATCTGGCCCTTTCACGCACGTGGGCCATGCTCATGGCTGGAGTATCTACAGCCAAGGTCTTGGCTCAGAAATGAATGGCTCACACCCTGAAAAAGGTTAGATGGAATCAGGCAGAACAAAATAATACATGCTTTTCCAAACACTGAACTCTGGGCAGCCTCAGCAACAGCTATGACCCAGTAATCTGGGCTCAGCCTTTCCTAAGGGGTGTCAGGTGCCAAAAGACAAAGGCCATGCTAAAGCCAATTTGTGAGAAGGAAGAGCACGTCAAAAGATGTTACATCCTCAGAGTCTCAGGTAAGGCTGCTGTGATCACCTGGGCTTTCTCTCCTTTTGCGAGGGCAGAGTGGAAGTGCTAAGATATTGCTCAGAACAGAGATTTTTCCTTTCCCCGTTAGGCTGGTTTTTGATGGAACAGCTTAGTTGTTTTTTTGCAGGGAGGTGAACGCAGAGAAGGCCCCTGAATTATCAGCTCCCTGGAAGAAAACCAGAGGCCTTTCTCGTTTTAGTGCATGATCCTAGCTCTCCTGTTGTCCGGACTTGCCCAGAGTCACTTTCTCCTTCCTTGGCCAGCCCCTGCCATCTCCTAGCCCATATTACTTCTCTTCAATTTCCAAGAGAAACATTCTAAACTCAGGGGTGGGTTGCAGCCCACTTGGAAGTTCAGAGCACTCGGGATACTCTCCTAATCCTGGACTTTGTTTTCTGTAGCTACAGACTTTAGGAACATGTCCCATTTGGGCCTCACACTCAGCAGTGACCTGGGACATGGCAAGGGCAGTACTTACACAGAGGCAATCTCCCAGAGCCCTTGTGTCTAAAGGTGATAGGCTTTACCATAATTTGCAGCCTCAGTTTCCAGCTTCCTGGCAACTTCCTGGGGGCTAATCCATCAGGTAACTGTCTATACCCTAGCACAGCCCACTTTCTTTCACCTGTTGCTGGGCTTGTAGGTTTCCTAGAACCAAGTCCACCTCAGTTCAACACAGCTCTAAAGACAGTAAGTCACCTACCAGCCACATGCTCTCTAAGGAGTCCTTATACCCCCCACCTGTGATGCTCAGTGCACAGGAACCTGGGTTCTGGCAAAAGGCCTGACAGAGAACTGAACTGGGAGTCTCGCTCTTACTGTGGGATTTCAGACAATCACCTAAACTCTCTGAGCTTCAGCCCTTCTCTCTGTAAGATGGAACTTGATTAACTCACCCTCTAAAAATGCCATGGGAATAAAAGTTTTGAGTTGCTGAAAGTAACATACAAGTGATGGAAACCTCATCCCACAGCTACTTGGATAGTTCCTGGATTCGAGACTGCCTTCACAGTCCAGGAAATATCGAACTGTTTCAAACTGCCCCAAAGACCTTATGTGCATAAAGGATTTTTCACCATAAAGAAATAGCTTCCAGATTTAAGTGGAAGACACAAATGGCCTCAGTTTCAAAGATCTCATGCCCTCTTCTTTGCCTTGAAACACTCTGCCTCAGGTGAGGGGAGAATAAACTGGGGAGGAAGGGGACTTAAACCCCTCCCCTGAGGTCTCCCGAGGAGAAAGGCCTGACGCCTGACATAGTCTTTGAGGTCAGAGACACCTGAATTGGCCCCACACTGACCACTAGTCAGCTATGTAAACTTATATACATTACCTACTTTCTTTGAGCCTCAGTTTTCTTATTTGTAAAATAGGGGCAGTAACATTATCCACCTCATAGGGCTGATGTGAGGATGAAATGAGATGATTGTCCAATGCCTGGCACATTAAGAACAGTCAATAAATGGTTACTAATTATATGATGGAAAGCTTCTTTTTAGTGAAAACAGGAATTTGGTAGTTCTGCTTATCCTCAGATAGTTCTAACCATAAACCAGAAGCTAGAGCCTTACATATTTTCTTTTGGCCTATGGCACAAATGAAGAGTAAACCTAATTTCTTTATTCAATACAAGAGCAGGTTTCCCATAATGACCCCACTGTCCTGAGTGTAACTGGCAATGCATCATCCAGGAGTCAGAGAATGCCCAGTGCCCGCTGCTAATCTTAACAATCTTGGCATTTCAGGGGGATACAGGTCATACTAAAGAACAGCTGAACAGAAAGGCCTACAGAGGCCTGGCCTTGCATGACACAGGTTGTAAGGCTCTAGGCCACATCAGGGAGGAATGTTATCCCAGTGCACAAAGTTAGTTCAAAACTGTTGATGAGGTTTCAAACACACACACCCTTCCCCTAGCACACATAATAAACATTCTCCAAAGACTATTCAGTAGCCTGTGCTCCATTTTTTTTTTTTTCTTTTAGGAAAGAACTTTAGAATGAGAATAACTTCTAGCCTGAAGACAGCAGCAAAAGAGAAACACCAAGTGGAAACATTCCAGGCAATGGCTATCCAGGAATCTGGACATTAGAGGCCTTTACCATGTGCCTGAAAAATTTCTTGCTCTCAAAATTTCTGTTGGACTGAATTCCCAGCAGAATGAGGATGAGGGGACAAATAAGTAATAGGATGTGATTGACAGCAATCTTGTGTCCATTACCTTCTTTCCAATTTAAACTGACATCTATAGTATATAACCTATTTGGGGATAGTATATAAGTCCGACACTAGCCCACTCCCAGCCAGGGCCACATGTATGGCCTTCCCTAGAGGCCAGGCTGTCAAATGAGGATGAAACCACAAGATACCAGTAGACAAACCTATTGAAATTTACAGAACAGAAAATAAACATGGAACCTATCAAGTTCGTAGTGGATATAATGGAAACAAGCTATGGAATCAGAGAAACCTGGGTTCAAATCTTGGCACCAAAATTTACCAGTTATGTTACTTTGATCTGTCTGAGCTTTAGTATATCTGTAAAATAATCATCACAATATTTTCCTATAATATGAGGATAAATGATAACATATAAAATAAACATCAAAATATAAATGACAGACTCTAGCAAGTAGAACATGCCAAATGAATACACACTATGAAATGAGAACAAAGAAAAAAATGGAAAAAGCATGATCTGTGGAGAGCTGGTAAGGTAACCTGGTGAAGGCCTGAATAGATGTTTAGGTTTTTTTTTTTTTTTGCTTTTTAGGACCCTGCATGTGGCAACTCTCAGGCTAGGGTTTGAATCGGAGCTGCAGCTGCTATCCTAAGCCACAGCCACAGAAATGAGGGATCCAAGCGGCATCTGTGATCTTCAACACAGCTCACAGCAACGCTGGATCCTTAATCCATTGAGCGAGGCCAGGGATTGAACCCACATCCTCACAGATATTAGATGGGTTTATTTCCGCTGAGCCACAATAGGAATTCCAGATGTTTGGGCTTTAATGACTACCAGGACACCTCAGGGTTCCAAGGCTTGTCAGTTTTCATCAATAGTAGCTAAAAACTCCACTGATAGCATTAACTACTGACAAAACTTTAGAGGCCACTATAAATTCATTATCAGCAAATTCTGGTTTTGTTTGCTATTTTAATTACTTAGAAGTTTGAAATTCAAAGGTCTTTAATTTTCTGTTTTGGGAGGGGGAGTTTTTGGCCACACCCGCAGGGCCAGGGAGTGAATCCAAGCTGTGACCTACACTGCAGCTTTGACAACGCTGGATACTTAACCCACTATACTACAGTGGGAACTGCAAAGGTCTTTGATTTTTATTCAGGCTTCTTTGGCCACAGCCAGCAGATGGTTTCTAGGTTTGAGATAGGAGTGTTAAAAGGATTCAGTGAATTCCTTCCACAAGAAATACTTCAAGGACAGTTTTCTTCTTTTTTTTTTCTTTTTGCCTTATCTAGGGCCGCACCCGTGGCATATGGAGGTTCCCAGGCTAGGGGTCTAACAGGAGCTGTAGTTGCTGGCCTTCGTCACAGCCACAGCAACGCGGGATCCGAGCCGCCATCTGCAACCTACACCACAGCTCACGGCAACGCTGGATCCTTAACCCACTGAGCGAGGACAGGGATAGAACCCACAACAACCTCATAGTTCCTAGTCGGATTCGTTAACCATTGAGCCATGACGGGAGCTCCTCAAGGATAATTTTCAATTCTTCCAAAGAGACTATAACTACTCTATTTCCACTTTTATGCACTGTTGCTTTAACCCTGCCGAACTCCTAATCATAGAAAAATTAATCTCTGGATGGTTTGAAACAGATAAAGTAGGTAAAAGGAGGAAAAAGATGAAGGCTTTTTAGAGGATTTTCATGATAATCCCTATGTATTTCTCTACTGGACTCTGGCCATTTGCTCTATTTTAGATGTTTATTCACTGGTTAGAGAACATGATTTTTCAGTCCCTTTTCTTCTATAAAGCAATGAAGGACAGTCTGAGGGATCAAGCTTTCAAACCACAAATAAGAGCAACACCACAGAGTTCCCATCATGGCTCAAAGCTAATGAATCCAACTAGTATCCATGAGGATGCGGGTTTGATCCCTGGCCTTGCTCAGTGGGTTAAGGATCCAGCACTGCCATGACCTGAGGTGTAGGTTGGAAGCTGGGATCCCATGTTGCTGTGGCTGTGGTACAGGCTAGCAGCTGTAGCGCCGATTCAACCCCAGAGCCTGGGAACATCCCCATGCCACATGTGCAGCCCTAAAAAGGAAAAAAAAAAAAAAAAAAAAAAAGGCAAAACCAGGCATAAATCTGGACATTGCCATTACTTCTCCGTCCCATCATGTGGAGGGAGCTGACTGGGTATGTTTATTTTACAAGCTTAATAATGGAGAAATAATGAAAGCATCTGGTCAATAACAAGCTATTGAGAAATGAGGTCCATCCCTCACAATGGTTCTGAATTTGGAATAAACCTATCCTGATGCTTATAGAACAAAGAAGATCTGACAAACAGGTTTGCTCTCCATGCTGCCCCTCTAAACTAGTCATCGCTCTACCACAATGGCTTATCTCTAAAAAATATAATGCTGAGCACAGAGTAGTCCTTCAGCAACAGCCAGTCTCAAATGAACTGCTAGGTGGGAGAGGAAGGTCCAAAGAGCTACAGGCAGTTTTTCTAGCAAATGCAAATTGAGGCCTCCTTCTCATCATCCATGGAGAACAACATAATAAGTGAAATATACCATTTCTCAGCCAGGAAGGCTGGGGCCTTGTCCTCCTACTACCCAGAAAAAGTCCTTAAACTCAAAGGAAGATATCCTTTCCTATAAAAATGAAAATGACCTTCTCAGAGCACTGCCTAGCCTCCTTTTCTGGATGTGCAATAGGGTTGAAAGGCTCTATAAACATTGGCAAGAGAATGAAGAGAAGCTAGAGGTGTGACCTACCATTTTCTCTAAAAGGACCTCATCAAGCTTCCCTCTTTTCCTCTGCTTTCCCAAAGCAGACCTTCCCAGAACCAGTTATGTGTTTTCCTACTGAGGAACAACCCTCTTTTCTCCTAGAAGCAATAAAGGTTCTCCCTAACCTTGCAATCCCATCAGTCCAAGGACAGCCTCTCAGTGATATTCTCACAATTAAGATAAGTAGTGGTCAGGTGCTGAAAAGCTCTTAAGGGGAATTCTGATGGTAGAGAAGCAAAAAGCCAATTTTTCTTTCATAAACCATATTTATTCTTCCAAATTCAGGACTAAAGTTAAAAAAGAAGTACTGCAAAGATGTTCTCCAAGTAACGACCTTGGTGGGTCACGTCTGGATCTAGTAGTGTGCCTGGGCCCCAAAAAAGTCTCAACCAACAGCTATTAAGATTCAAAATAACTTGGAGTTCCCGTTGTGGCTCGTGGTTAACGAATCCGACTAGGAACCATGAGGTTGCGGGTTCGATCCCTGGCCTTGCTCAGTAGGTTAAGGATCCAGCATTGCCGTGAGCTGTGGTGTAGGTTGCAGATGCGGCTTGGATCCCACATTGCTGTGGCTCTGGCGTAGGCCGGCGGCTACAGCTCTGATTAGACCCCTAGTCTGGGAACCTCCACATGCTGCGGGTGTGGCCCTAGGAAAAGGCAAAAAGACAAAAAAAAAAAAAGACTCAAAATAACTTAAGAGTAAGGCTCTCAGGCCAGCCTGCCTGGATTCGCCCTAGCTCTACCACTTACTAGCAGCAGGGTGGAGCTGGGTGAGTAGCAGGCCTTCTCCTGAGGAAACAAACCTGATACTACTACTGATTTCCTCACTGGAATTGTGTCACGGCTGGATCTCAGCACCCTGAAGGAGGGGACCCAATGTTATGTAATAGATTTTCCATAATGCTTATTAACACAGGCCTAAGGAACAGTAAACATTCAACATACTTGTGGACATATTTGGTAACATTCAGACCCAACCAAAAAGGAAAGGACTTCCTCATCAAGGTCACATGATAAGACTGGCGTTAGGTCCTTACAGTACACCCACCACTGTTCTCGGCACTCTGACAGGCTTCTAACACCCTCAGAGCCAGGTCCTGCCTTTAAGGAGCTAAAAAGCAAAATGGGGAATCAAATAAATCACCATGGCAGGGCACACCCACACATACAAGCACATACACAGTTGAGCCAGTAGTACTAAGTGTGGTTTGGATTCAGCTGCATAACTGACCCTGAATGGACCCTGGTTGAAACAGCATCACACCTTTTGAGTCATGGAAAATTAAAGAAGCCAAAGTCTTTTCTCTTGTGCCTACCACCTAATCCTACTCAGCTAATTCAGACTAAAATTCACCACCAGAGTGCAGGGGCCCTGGGACAGCAGCCTCGGGAGGGCCGTTTGCTTTGACAGGTCTGCGACTCTGGCACTCGACAGTTTAGGTTCCATTCATGGCCTAAGTCTTTACAAAAATTTCACATACACGTCCCCAATCCCCCCAACTATTAAAATGGCCTACGTATGTTCAATTTAGTAGGGAATTTTTCCTTTTCTTTCTTTCTTTCTTTTTTTTTTGCTTTTTAAGGCCATACCTGGGGTATATGGAGGTTCCCAGGCTAGGGGTCTAATCGGAGCTATAGCTACTAGCCTACACCGCAGCCACAGCAACACCAGATCCGAGCCGCATCTGTGACCTACACCACAGCTCACGGCAACGCCGGATCCTTAACCCACTGAGCGAGGCCAGGGATCGAACCCGTATGGATTATATCATGGATACTAGTCAGGTTCCTTCCTACTGAGACACAACGGGAACTTCCTAGCAACCAATACCAACTGCACAAATTCAGCTCAACTGTTCAGTGCATTCATTAGATAACTGCCCAAAACAATCTAAGCAAACACACAGAGTGATCTTTAAACAGCCAGATTCGAAGTCTTGCTGAGCTATATTTAGCACTTGTTTGCATCTCAGAAGACAAGAAGAAACAATTAGATTTATGAACTCCAAGGTTAACTAGTATCCTGAGAAAACTGTTAGCTTCTTTCAGATGTTATCTACTTAACCTTCTCTTATTTAGGATAATGCTTGGTCCATGTTCAGATGGACACAGCCCAAAAGAGTCATGGTGACCAAGCATACGGTTAAGTACCAGGACAAAATATCAGCTATCTAAGAGCTTCATGTTTCTTTTTATTTTTTTTGTCTTTTGTCATTTTAGGGCCGCACCTGTGGCATGTGGAGGTTCCCAGGCCAGGGGTCTAATCGGAGCTGTAGCCGCCGGCCTACGCCAGAGCCACAGCAACGCAGGATCCGAGCCGCATCTGCGACCTACACCACTGCTCACGGCAACGCCGGATCGTTAACCCACTGAGCAAGGCCAGGGATCGAACCCGCAACCTCATGGTTCCTAGTCAGATTCATTAACCGCTGCGCCACGACGGGAACTCCATAAGAGCTTCATGTTTCAATTCTTGCTGTTTTAAGAGAGTTGGGGATTGAGTATTTGTAAACAATCAATGTGTAGCTGGGACTGGGCCCAAGAATAGAAGGAAAAAAAATGGGAAAAGGGAAGAACAATCTTTTAGTGAATTATCTTAAAAATACACACTCACTATAACATACCATTTCCAAATCCATTCAAAACTTTCCTCTGAAAAAAAGGGGAAGGCAGGAAGGAAGAAAAGGAAGTAACTGAAAAAAGATGAAGGAAGGAAGGAAGGTGAAAGGAAAGGAAGAAGGAAGGAAAAGGAAAGGAAAGGAGGAAGGAAGGGAAAGGAAAGGAGGAAGGAAGGAACAAACGAAAGGAAAGAAGGCAGGAAGGAAGAGAATGAAGTAAAATGAACAATACATCCAAATCATTAATGCAAGGAAAGGTTCTCTGAAAAGTATGAAATTTAAAAAATTTAGCTGGGTAACACAGGGTATACTGTAATATTTTTAAGCAGTTCAGGACTTCTACTTCCATTCATGATGGAGTAACTGAAAACTGGGAAAGAAATAACTTTTTACACATTGTATAACAGACAGTGCAGGACAGGAAATCTGAGGGAAAGAAAACATAAGGTGAGCATGAAGATCTTACTGGGCTAAGGAGACACACTACAGTTTAGAGAGGCAGAGGTGGCTGGCACTTGTGGGCAGATAACCAAACAGGAGGGAGCTGGGCAAGAAAAGAGCTTCAGAAATTTATTGTTATTGAATAATAAGAACCAATTGCACGTGTAGGGTAAAACTCAACCAGTTTCCATAGACTGAAAAATTCCCACAGCTCACACGAGACTAGAAGGCATACAAATTTTGACCAACCAGAATGAAATATGTTGAACATTCAAAAAAGGTACCAGAACAGTCATAAGTTAGTAGTAGAACTGAACTAGCCCTAGAGTTAAAAGCTACTCTAAATCTACCTTAACAAAGATAAAAAGAAGTTTCACGGTTGAATGTGGTCAAAAGGTACAAACTTCTAGTTACAAGATAAATCAGTACTGGGAATGTAATGTACGACATGACTACAGTTAACACTGCTGTATAGTATATTTGGAAGCAGTTGAGAGTAAATCCCTATGTTAGGGAACCATTCATCAAAACTGCCCACCTTGGCCAGGTACAATAAAACCGCTTGCATGAGTTGTCTCACAACAGGACATCCCAAGAAGGAACATGGTATTGCTGCCTAGGAGAATTTGGGAGGGACTAAATGGAGGGAGGAGGCAACAGCCCACAATTTGTCCTACAACCTCCCACAAACCCTCACACTGGAATCCATCTTGGCTGACAGATGAGTGCACCACCAGGAAGGATTCTGAGTCAGACTAAATATGGGAACAGGCAAGGTGATTACCCAGAGACAACCCAGAGAGCTAACCCTATTACCATAAACCTGAGACGGAGCCACATGACAGAGCAGTTCTCCTGCTACTCTTTCCAATAAAGTCTTTTGCTTTGTTAGTATGGGTATCTCCTTGAACAATTCATTTCCAGGTATTAGACTAGAGCCCACTCTTGGGCCCTTGAAGGGAACCCTTTTCTGGTAACACCAAGAGTTAGTTCTCATCATAAGGAATTCTGCCCCCAACTCCCACATCTTTGTAACTATAGGAGATGGCTGATGTTAACTAAACTTACTGTGGTAAACTTAATCAGTGCTATTTCTAAATGATATCTAAATAGCATGGGAACAAAAGATCACCATGAGAAAAAATAAGTTTCAATAGGACATTGCTACTCAGCAAATAATTTGCTTATCTTCATCAGTAAAGTCTAACAAAATCCAGCACTCGACCACATGACATTCACAGTGCCCAGTATCCGTCAAGAAGTAGGAAAATTTAACTCATAGCAAAGAAAAACATCAGTCAATAGAAATAAGCCCAGAAATGATAGATGACAGAATTAACAAGGACATTTAAGGAGCTATTACAAATATACTGAAGTGTTTAAAGATACCCGTGAACATAACAAGGTTAAAAATGGAAGGTATAGGACATATCATAATAAAATTGCTGAAATTCAGTGTTAAAGAGAGATACTGAAAGTAGCCGGGGGTGGGGAGGAACACATTATGTACAGAGGAGCAAAGATAAAGAATTCACATTTCTTTTCAGAAACTATGCAAGCCAGAAAACTGATACCTGTGCCAAAAGAAAAAAATAGCGTTAACCTAGAATTCTATATCCAGCAAAAACATCCTTCGGAAAGGAGGGTAAAATAAAGTTCTTCTCCAACAATCTGAGAGAATGTGTTGCCAACAGTCCTGCACTACATGAGATGTTAAAAGAAGCTCTTCTGGCAGAAGGAAAATAATATTATCTGGATCTATAAATAGGAATAAAGAATACTGGGAATGGTAAACACACGAGTGATACTTTTAAAAGTATTTTAATAAATTTTAAGTATTTTAAAATTTTAATAATTTTTAAAATTTATACTTCACATAAATTTGAAAACTAGGAAAAAAGATAACTGACTCATTAAAGCAAAAAATAATGACAATGTATTACGAAATTTATCAGAAAACTAGAAGAAAAATGTATGACAACAGTAGTACAAAGAATAGGAGAGGAGGACCAAATGGAAATATACTACTGCAAGGTTAATGCACATTATATGAAGTTACATATTTTGAAGGTATATACACTGTGATAAGAGTGCATATCATAAAACCTAGAGCAACCACTAAAATAATAAAATTAAGAGGTATAGCTAAGAAGTCAATATTGGACATAAAAATGGAATCAGAAAAAATACTCAGTTAATTCAAACAAAGGCAGAAAAAGATGTACAAAGAACAGATGGGAGAAAAAGAAGAGGAAAAAAAAAGTAAGGTGGCTTTTAGCTCAGCCATATTAATAAATAAATAAAATATAATGCTCCAATTAAAAGGCAGAGACTATCAGTCTGGATAAAAAAATCAAGACCTAGAGTTCCTGCTGTGGCACAGCGGAAACAAATTCGACTGGAACCATGAGGTTGCGAGTTCAATCTCTGGCCTCACTCAGTGGGTTAAGGTGCTGGCGTCGCTATGAGCTATGGTGTAGGTCACAGTCACAGCTTGAATCCGGAATTGCAGTGGCTGTGGTGTAGGCCGGCAGTTGCAGTTCCAATTCAACCCCTAGTCTGGGAACCTCCATATGTCGCGGCTGCGACCCTAAAAGGAAGAAAAAAGGCAAGACCTAACTATGGGCTGTTTAAAAGGAATCACCTAAAATATAAAGACACAAGTAGGCTAAAAGTGAAAAGATGGGAAAAGATATGCCATATCAACACTAATTAAAAGAAAATTGAATAGCTATATATATAATGTGACAAAGAGACTTCAAAACAAGGAATATTATCAGGAATAAAGAGTGAAATTTCATAAAAACAAAAAAAAAACCAAAAATGGGATCTAATTAAACTTAAAAGTTTCTGCACAGTAAAGGAAATCATAAACAAAATGAAAAGACAACCCAAGGAATAGGAAAAAATACTTGCAAACCATGTGACTAAGAAGGGATTAATTTCCAAAATACAGGAGTTCCCGTTGTAGCTCATTGGTTAACGAATCCAACTAGAAACCATGAGGTTGCAGGTTAGATTCCTGGCCTTGCTCAGTGGGTTAAGGATCCGGCGTTGTCGTGAGCTGTGGTGTAGGTTACAGATGCGGTTCAGATACCACGTTGCTGTGGCTCTGGTGTAGGCTGGTGGCTACAGCTCTGATTAGACCCCCAGCCTTGGGAACCTCCATATGCTGTGGGTGTGGCCCTAGAAAGAGGCAAAAAGACATAATAATAATAAGATAAAAAACAACCCAATCAAAAAACAGACAGGAAGTTTCCTTATGCTGCAGCAGGGTAACGATCTGGCATTGTTGCCGCAGCTGTAGTGCAGGCCACAACTGCAGTGTAGGTTCTGTCCCTGGCCCAGGAACTTCCACATGCTGCAGGCATGGCCAAAATAAAAAGGCAGAAGAGCAAAACAGACATTTCTCCAAAAAAGACATACCGATGACCAATAGGCACATGAAAAGATGCTCAACACTGCTAATTATTAGAGAAATGCAAATCAAAAATACAATGAGGTTTCACCTCACACTGGTCAAAATGGCCACCATCAAAGACTACAAAAAGGAGTTTTCTGGTAGCCTAGAGGGTTAAGGATCCAGCTTGGTCACTTCTGTGGCATGGATTCGATCCCTGCCCTAGGAACTTCCACATGCCGTGCGTGCAGTGAAAAAAAAAATGTCTATAAATAATAAATGCTGGAGAGTGTGGAGAAAAGGGAACCCTCCTACTGTTGGTGCGAATGGAAACTGATATGGTCACTATGGAAAACAGTATAGAGGTTCCTCAAAAAATTAAAAATAAGAGTTACCATATCATCCAGCTATCCTACTTCTGGGCATATGTCCAGAAGAAACAAAAACTAATTCAAAAAGATATGTGCACCCCAAAGTTCACAGCAGCACTGTTTACAACAGCCAAGACATGGAAGCAATCTTTATATTCATCAAATGAAGAGATAAAGAAGATGTGGTATATATATACAATGGAATACTATTCAGCCATAAAAATAATGAAATATGCCATTTGCAGCAACATAGGTGGACCTAGAAATTATCAAACTAAGAGAAAGACGAATATCAGATAACACTTTTATGCAGAATCTCAAGTTGACCCAAATTAATTTTTATTTTATTTATCTGTTTATTTATCTTTGCTTTTTAAGGCCACACCCACAGCATAGTCGAATTGGAGCTGCAGCTGCTGGCCTACACCACAGGCATAGAATTGTGGGATTTGAGCTGTGTCTGCAACCTACACCACAGCTCATGGTAATGCTAGATTCTTAACCCACTGAGCAAGGCCAGGGATCTAACCCGCATCCTCATGGATATTAGATTCATTTCCGCTGTGTCACAATGGGAACTCCCAAATGCACTTAACTTATAAAATAGACTTAGAGAACAAACTTTTGGTTACCAAGGGGGAAAGGCAGTCAGGGAGGGATACATTAGGAGTTTGGGATTAATAGATACACATTGCTAAATATAAATACGTTAACAATAAGAACCTACTGGATAGCACAGGGAACTATATTCAGTATTTTTAATAACCTATAATGGAAAAGAACCTGTAAAAGGATACACACATACACACACATTTATACAGATATATCTAAATCAATATGCTGTACATTTGCAACATAACGTTGTAAATCAACTATACTTCACGAAAAAAAAAAGAAAAAAAGTAAAATTTCATAACGATAAAGGAATCAGTTCATTAAGAACATTTTTTTGGTTTGTTTGTTTTGTTTTTGCTTTTTAGGGCCACACTCACAGCATATAGAGGTTTCCAGGCTAGGGGTCAAATCGGAGTGGTAGCTGCTGGCCTACACCACAGCCACAGCAATGCCAGATCCAAGCTGCATCTGTGACCTACACCACAGCTCATGGCAAGCCGCCAGATCGTTAACCTATTGAGCGAGCCCATGGATGGAACCTGCAACCTCATGGTTCTTAGTTAGATTCGTTTCCACTGTGCCACAACGGGAACTCTAAGACCAGTTTTTTTAATGGCCGCAGCTGCAGCATAGGTCGCTGGATACTTTAACCTACTGTGCTGGGCTGGGGGCTGAATCTGCACCTCTGCACCGACTTGGGCCATGGCAGTAGGATTCTTAACCCACTGTGCCACAGCAGTAAGTCTGAGAAGACCATTCTTTTTGTTTGTGCACCAAATAGCAGAGCTTCAAAATTCTGAATGAAGCGAAACAGAAAGATCTGAAACAAGAAAGAAAAAAATCTACTATTGCAGTTGTAGGTTTCAGTGTTCTTCTCAGTAACTGATAGAATAAGTAGAGAGAAAATCAGTAAAGACAGAAGATTTAGACTACGTTACTAGCCAACTTTTGACTTAAAAGGGTTTATAGAAAATTCTACTCAACAATGGAAGGATGCATTAAAAATGCACTTAGAGGAGTTCTTGCTGTAGCACCGTGGATTAATAATCTGACTGCAGGGAGTTCCCATTGTGGCTAAGCAGGTTAAGAACTGGACTAGTATCCATGAGGATTTGGGTCTGACCCCTGGCCTTGCTCAGTGAGTTAAGGATCTTGAGTTGCCACAAGC